>CADCXT010004951.1:0-18857 GCA_902806775.1 Microtus agrestis | reverse complement strand
TCAACTTACCATCTCCAATGAGACAGATATTTGAGGGACACAAGAGCAAAGACTCTAAGCCTTTGCTTGAGCATGCCTTGATTTATGTTGGGGTGCTCAAGTCACTACAGTGCTGACAGGCTCCTAAATTCTCCAGTACCCAATATTTCCAACATCCAACGGGAAATGCTACTTCTTTTCATTTTGTTCCCATAAGCCCTTGGAGTACAAGGGGACTCCTAATTCTTCTTGGTTACTATGTCCTCTTCCTTAACTCTGTGGTCTGAATCTCGGCTTTAAGTTTGTATTGTTTTTTGTTGCTGTTTGTTGACACTTAGTAAAAATGTAGTTTTACTAAGTATCTCAAGCTGACCTCAGACTTGTAGCTATTCCCCTGCCTCAACCTCTGGAGCGCTGGGATAACATGTACCACCTTGTCTTGCTCATGGTCTCAATCTTAACACACCCCTCTCCCTTTCACATCATCTCACATTATTATCATACCCATCTTGCCTATTTTTAATGGAAAAATCCTATTTTGAAAACCAGACTCTGAGCGCTAATGTTTTCTTGGTCTTCACACTCAGATAACAACCATTTCAACCCCTTCAAGGCAGATGAAGAAACGGGGTTTCACACAAACCACTCCCCCACACATCCACATACAGAAGATGTGTGCTATGCACCCAGTGGTTTATCTCTCCTTAATCCTTGAGCTCACTGTGGTAGGACTGTCCAGTTCATTGAGCGTGGCTTCTACCTGCATTTAGAATTCTGTCTCTCCCACTCACCCAGTGACTTTGGACAAGTTATTTACCCTGTTTTCTTTTGCTTTTATGTTTAAAACACTAGTAAGATTGTTAGCTGGTGGGTGGAATTTAGGGTATTAAATTTCTTCATACACAGAAAGTTCTCCCAATAGTGCCTAGCATGAGTGCCCGGCAAATGGGAGCCACAATTGAAATTAGCTCATTAGCCAAACTACATTGTTCAAGAATGTTAGATTAAAGAGTGATGCAGCCATCAAACTTAAGATGTGGATCAAATATCTGTTACTACTGAAGAAATGTCACGTTGATTTCACTGCATCCTTAAAAAGAGGGTTGAGGTTGGAGCAATCTGTACTCCCCTGTGTGTGTAGAAATTAATTTTAGCCTTTCTTTACACCTAATATCATGTATTTATGATATTTAGTACAGCTCACGCCTACTTTCAAACTGTGAGCTAACATAGAAAGTGGAATCTACAATAGGAACAACATGGGATGTGCAGGCTCAAGCAGAGAATCGCAGTAGGTGTGCCTGCAGGCAGGCAGATCTGCCACACATGTGCTGCTGTTCTGGGTCAGCCATGCCGCTCTTGAGTCTCCATAGCTCAGGGCAATCATATTCCTTATAGCTCTGAAGGAAGAACATGGAGTATCATGACCTAGACTTTCACTGCTGCACAATGATCTGGCCCTTCGGTTTGGGTCAGCACCCCACTGAAGCCTTCTCGTGAATGGAAGTTCTGAGTTACTTCCACCCCAGAACCCTGGGATTCCAGGTGTCTTACTTTTAATGGGCTTCGTGTATGGAAAAACAATGTTAATGCATACACTTTGGAGAGATTCCTCTGATATACTATTTTATTTGAAGACATTGATATATTTTAATATAAAATTCTATATAAATAAATTAGTAGCATCAAAAGTTTAAGCATCCCTTATTAACTACCAAATCATTTCCTTTATTATTTTATTTATCTCATTTTTTTGGACAAGGTCTCACCATATAGGCCAAGCTAGTTTTGAACTCATGACAATTCTGTCTATCTTCAGAGCCATAGATTATAGTCCCCACCAAATCTCTAAATATTCAATTCAGTTCTCTTTCTTATTTACTCACCATGACGACAATGTCAATAGGGACACTGTCCACTGACACTTCTGCTGAAATGTAGCCCCACTGCAAGGCATTGCTAGGGAGAATCACTAAGATGTGACGGGGTCCGGAGGGCTCTGCTCTTATGAATGGATTAATTCATTCGTGGATCAATGGATTAGTAGATCATGGGTTACATCAAGAAGGACCTTGTTACAATAGTGAGGGTTCCCCCTCTGCCCTTCATATGATTCTCTGAATTGCCTCAAGGCTCTATACAGTCTCCACCAGCAAGAAAACCCCCACTTAATACAAACTTTGTTGCAATTTATGTCAAAAGTGGAGTGAGGGAGAAAGACATCATGTGACAGAACTCACAAAGAGGGGGAAAGGGAATGGAAAAGGGGGAAGGGAAGAGGGAAGACTCACCTCTGGGGACAGGAGCAGCAGAAGAGAAGAGACAGGTAGAGAGAGGCAGACACAGAGACAGAGAGACAGGGAGGGAGAGAGAGAAGAGAGAGAGAGGGAGAGGGAGGGAGGAAGGTAGGGAGGAGGTGGGTAAGACTCACCTTTTAAACATAATGAACATGTGCAGAAGGTGCTCTTAGTGGCTGCAGGTGAGTACATATCCTGTCAGATCCCCAAGGACAGGGTAGTACAGATGCTAAAACCCTTGATCTTGGGTCTTTCAGCTTCCAGAATCTTGAAGTGATGAATTACTCAGTCTGTAGTATTCCATTATAGCAGCAGAAAAAGACTAAGACACTAAGCATGTATTTTAGAATGACTGTCTGCTACTTAAGACTATATATAGTCCATTATTGCCAGGTGGTGGTGGTGCATGCCTTAATCCCAGCGCTCCGGAATCAGACACAGGCAGAAGTCTATGAGTTCAAGGCCAGCCTGATCTACAAAGTGAACTCCAGGACAGCCAGAGCTGAAACACAGAGAAACCCCATCTTGAAAAACAAAACAAAACCAAAAAAGAATATAGTTCATTATCTAACTCTTGTAACAACATAGTCCTAAATTAAGCAAACCACCAGCTTAAGAATTCAGAAAAGAATATAACTAAAGCCAACAATGCTAATGGAAAGGAAATTGACATTTATGAATTTTTGTCTTATTTTGGGGGACATGATTATAAACTATTTATTCTATTCACCTTATATGTGTGTATGTATGTATAATGTATGTATGTATATGCATATATGTATGAGTGCAGGCTCTCTGGAGCACATGCAGAGGTCAAGGACAACTACTGGGAGCTGACCCTCTCCTGCAAACTCTGGGACCTGAGGGTCAGACTCAGGTGATCAAGCCTGCATGTAAGCACCTCTATCTTCTGAGCCATCCCTGGCCCTTGACACAAATTATTAACTCAGTAAATTTAATTTTCTATGGTTTATCTCCAGTCTCCAAAATCCATTCCTTGATATTTTCCATTTATTTTATGTCCTATTCAATTGCTAACTGGATTTCATTTCTTGTATCACCTCAAAGCATCTTGTTTCTCTTTCTGCAGTCTTCTTCGCTATAGTAATTGTGCACTCCTTCCCAGGATGTTACGCTTTTTACAGAATGTCACTTTTCACATTGTTTTCTAAGCTCTTCATTTAGCAAACTTGTGCTCAAAAGCAAACTGCAAAGACTGCGAACTTCAGAGCAATGTGGCGCTCCCTTCATGAGGCTTCCAGCAAAGCTGGAATAAGGAGATCAGAGGACACTTTGTAATGAGCTGTGTCTGCAAGACTACACCAGGGTCTCTTCCATTGTGGAAAACCCCACCCACTTTCTCCTTACCCCTCACAATTCTTCTCCTCAGGAGTGATCCGCAGTTCCTTATGGCCAACAAAGCAGAGTTACTTGATTTTAACTAAAAGGCTGGTGCAGGTCCTCTATCATTATTGTCCCCGTCCTTTGTTCTTAGAAAGATACAATTCTGACTAAACCTTCAGGAAGATGAGTAAATTATGCCCGGTAGACTTTGGTCAGAATGTATGCTAATAAGAGAGGAAAAACTAAAATGAAAAAATACTTCATTATTTTATTGGTTTTCCCCATACTTTGGCAAAATCCCCCAACAAAAACAACTCAGCTCACAGTTTAAGGGTCTGGTGCAGCGTGGTAGGGAAGTAATGGAGACAGGAGTTTGAAATAGCTGGTCACATTGTACCCATGGTCACAGAATAATGAGTACCCTCCCACATTGTACCCACCAGCACAGAACAAAAGTACCTGCCATCACAGAACACAGAGTATCCACCATCACAGAACACAGAGAATCCATGTCACAGAACACAGAGAATCCACCATCACAGAACACAGAGTATTCACCATGGCGGAATATAGAGAATCCGCCATCACAGAACACAGAGAATCCACCATCAAAAAACAAAGAGAATCTACCATCACAGAACACAGAATATCCGCCATCACAGAACAGAAAGTATCTGCCATCACAGAACATAAAGAAAACATAGGACTCAGCTGAACTTCTGCTTTTTATGCAGGCCAAGCTCCCAGCCCACTGTACAATGCTATCCACAGTTAGGGTTGATTTTCCTGCTCTGATTCACTAATCTAGAAAATCCCTCACAGACATGCGCAGAGGCCTAGCTCCTTGATTCTAGGTCCAGTTAAGCTGGCAATGTTAACTATCACATTAGTGGAAGAAAAAGAAAGTCAAATGATATTTGTATTTGGTAGTTGTAGGCCTGGAGATTACGGTGGAATTCCAGCATTTTAGGAATGAAGAATTGAGGTCCAGAAGCTAATGGGGATTTGGCCAATCTTCACTGAGACCTTGGGAGTAGCGTTAGCCCAACTCTAATGAAAAGCCAGGTTTTCATCAAATATGATTTGTGTATTTGTAAAATGAGAAGTTTGTAGGTAGATATTTTCATATAAGCATTTGATAAGGAAGTCCACATCCCCATGCGTGTCTTCAACGTAGACTAAAACAAGCGTTCTATTTTTCCTTTGTAGTCTGAATGTTTCTGCTTAGCTTTTAGACATTGAACCATCTGTGGTTCAATACTCAACTGTATTTAGCAAATGGAAATAAATAGAACAATTATCTAAGGAAACAAAACATCCATTCAGAAAGCCACGGTCCTGGATTTCTAAGCCATATGGCTTCATCGGAACAGCCTCGTGTATATGTAGTATGAGTCTTATCGGCACAGGCACAGGTAGACAGAAACCTGACTACCCACATTTTCTAGTAAGTGAAACCCAAGGCTATCCTAAACCGCCATCCTTTCTGAAGATGGAAAGTCTCTTCATTTTCAGTTTAAAGGTTTTCCAGTCATTTAACATCGTCTCTGCCCTCTTTCATTGCCTTCAGAAAGATGATATAAATCTCAGAAGCTGTTTATCATCCAAGTCGGGGTGGGGCTCTTGTCTGGGGAAAGTGTGGGTTCTCCAGTTGTTTTCTGTGCTGACAAGATATTCAGGGACGACCCCATCAGGGTCTTGGGCTGGGGCCTGTCTGGCATGTACTAGGAAAATTCCTTTTCATCTTCTGTTGGACAGCCATGAGTTTCACACTTAACAGTTTATGTGCCCAAACCAGACTACTGGTTTTTCTCTACGTGCACATTCCATGTCTCTGTCTGTACTTCACTTAGGTCTGCAAAGGTCTACCCATCCCAGTAATCTCACCTCAGCGCCATCTAATCCTAGAAGCATTCTAAGCCCAGACCACCATGGGTCCAAGGCCTGTGTCCCTTCTACCAAGTACAACCCCGTGCTGTCTAGTCTTGGCCTATTAAACAACCAAACTCTGTAGATACTTAGAATGGGCCCCCAAATTACTGAGTTAACTATCCATTTTTTTCAACTGAACTCACGTCAAGGTCAGAAGGCAGTGAAATGTAGTTAATAATATAGTTATTTGGAATAAAACTAGGAACATTATGAAAATTGGAATGCCTTCTCAAGTCCGAGATTGACATGAAAAGGCTGTGTAACTTGACCCTCAGTTTATCTGAGCCCTGTTCTTCACTCATCCAATTACAGGATGGAGTAGGGTGTGTGAGGGACTATTATGGGATGGAGTATGGAGTGTGAGGGATGATTACGGGATGGAGTATGGAGTGTGAGGGACGATTACGGGATGGAGTATGGAGTGTGAGGGACGATTACGGGATGGAGTATGGAGTGTGAAGGACGATAATGGGATGGATTAGGGTGTGTGAGGAACAACTATGGGATGGAGTATGGTGAGGGACGATTATGGCATGGAGTGTGGTGTGTGAAGGATGATTGTGGGATGGGGTATGGAGTGTGAAGGATGATTATTGGATGGAGTGTGATGTGTGAAGGATGATTATGGCATGGAGTGTTGTGTGTGAGGGATAGTTATGGGATGGAGTCGGGTGTGTGGAGGATGATTATGGGATGGAGTAGGGTGTGTGGAGGACTCTTCCGAGGCTGAAATTTGATGAGGAGTCGTTTCTCCTCGGACTCCTTACCATTGAATCTGATGAATCCACATCTCATGAAATACCTCTGTGTTCTGGGTGAAGTGACCTCACTGTCACCCCAACAACTACTGCTGGTATGTGTCACCCATCTTTTATCAACGAAGATAAGTTGGGGCTGAACACAAGGCACAGCTATTAAGAATGCTTGCCCATCTTCCAGAGGATCTGAGTTTGGTTCCTAGCACCCATATTGGATGGTTCAGTTCCAGGGATCTAATGCACTCTTTTGTATCCTGCCAGAAAACATGTGCACACACACACACACACACACACACACACACACACACACCCATCATGCACATGCACACACACCTTTCTGAGAAGTCTGTGAGATCTGAGGCAGCAATGACTTCTTTCTGCCCTCAACATCCCATGGTACCTTACAGTTCTCATCACTCAACACGTAATACACTCTTTGATCATTACTTTTCCTTCATTTCCTTATAGATAATAAAGTTCTAAAAACAGAAGACATTAAATTGTATTTTATCCACAACATTTGAGGATGCTCAAAATCTAGTTTCTGTGTAGTTGGAACAGTGATATCTTAATAAGTAAGCTTCCAAGCTGCTTAAAAGTTCAGTGGCTATACCACCAATGTGACTTTCCTCCTGGATCCTGGGCACCCTCTGGTGGCTCTGTTCCATAGTCTACAGTTGGGAATTAACTAGAGGAGACACTGGTGTGTAGAGCTCACTCTCCTATCATGGGTGCATGTAGGTTGATGGGAAACTGAAGGTGTTCAGTTAACCCATTACTACCTCATTGAATGAAGACCAGTCAGCCAGCCAAACCCAACTTCAAGGGGAACTATATTCTTCTTGGGCTGAGGTAGGACAGGTTCACAGGTAATACATAGTGAAATATAACATAATGCATGGCAGAAATAAAATCTGAGAATTGTGAATGGATAGAAGCAGATATACAGGGAGTTTTGATGCCATAGCAACCATAACTAAAGTACCAGCTGAGCTAAGTCAGTAACACCAAAGAGCCTTTATGCTGTTTTCCAACCTTAAATTTTTTTCTGCTTGAGGAGATGTCAGACGTGTAGTCCCAAGTTACATAAGAAACATATGCCAGTGGAGTAAAATACAGATGTGCATAGGTTCAGGCTGTCCCCCAGATGTTTAAAATGGATATCTCCGTTCCATATCAGAAGAGCAGAGGGAGCAATAAGGAAGCTATTTCTTAAAAAAATAATGTTATTGTTAAAGTGTAAGTTACATGCCAAATTCACTCATTAAAAGTGTGATTTGGAGGATATAATATCTTCACTGTATTCTGCAACTATCAACACAATCTAATTTTAGAATATTTTCATAACTTTAAAAATCAATTGTGTTCTTTCATTGCATATTGTATTTACCATACCTCAGGGCTAAGGAGTTTTGGATCTACTTTATGTCTCTGTAGATTATTCTACTTTGGATACTGCATATCCTTTTCTATCTATTATGTATATTGAAGACTCTGTGAGAACAGGAGAGAACAATGGAGAGAAGACCAAACAGAACAATGTATAATGACCTCCACATCCATGAAATTCATTACTTTGTATGTTATCTTAATAATTAACAAAAGTAACTGGGTGATGATGGTACACACCTTTAATTCCAGCACTCAGGAGGCAGAGGCAGGCAGATCTCTGTGAGTTCAAAGTCAACCTGGTCTACAAAGTAAGTTCCAGGACAGCCAGGATTTTTTGTTATACTGTCTTTGTTTAACTCTTTGCTCTTTGGGGGCCTGCTACCCAGTTCCTAAATAAATACATGGAGGCTTCTTTTTTCTTATGAATGCCCAGTCTTAACTTGTCTTGTTTCTAGCCAGGTTTTCTTAACTTAAATTATTTCATCTATCATTTGCCTCTGGTCTTTTGCTTTCCTATATACCTTTTTTTGTATTTCTCACTCTGTGGTTTGCTATCTAGCTGGGTGGCTGACCCCTGGAGTCCTCCACTCCTTTTCCTTTAGACCCCTTATCCTCTCTTCTCAGATTTCTCCTCCTGTTTATCCTCTCTGTCTGCTAGCCCTGCCCATTCTTTCTTCTGCCTCACTATTGGCTGTTCAGCTCTTTATTGGACCAGTCAGGTGTTTTAGGCAGGCAAAGCTTAACAGAATTAAAAAGAAATGTAGCTTAAGATAATGCAACAAATCTTTTCATCATTAGACAAATGTTCCACCCCATAAACAAACTTCATCTTCAACTAATGTTTCAAAACATTACCCAGAGAAACCCTGTCTCAAAAAGCCAAAAAAGAATAAAAATAAACAAAAGACTCATTCATATTGTAGCATGTACCAACACTTACAGCTTTATATTTAAGCAATATTGCATTGTATGAATGCATCTTACTTTTTTACTAGCTGATAGGTATTTGAGTTGTTTTCACCTTGGGTGATTGTTGTCCAAGGTTTCTGTCCTGCCTGGCTCCCACAGTCGTTAAGTCCCAAAGAAATCACACAGAGGTCTACATTAACTATAAACTGATTGGCCCATTAGCTCAGGCTTCTTATTAATTCTTATAACTTATATTAGCCCATTATTCTAGTATATGTTAGCCACATGGCTTGGGACCTTTTTCAGCGGGGTAGATCACATCTTCCTTCTTCTGTTTCTGGGCAGGACTGCAGAAAAATGGGCTTCATCCTTCCCAGAAATGTCCTGCTCTCATTGCCCCACCTCTACTTCCTTTCTGGTTGTCCCAGCTATACTTCCTGTCTGGCTACTGGCCAATCAGCATTTATTTAAAACATAATTGACAAAATACAGAATTTTTCCATAACAGGTGATTTCACAAATAATGCTGTTATAAACAATTGTGTTTAAGATTTTGTATGGACACACACCTTCTCTTCTCCTAAGTTCAAAGTAGTATTGGATTGTTTGGTTTCATGATAGATTTAATTCTAAGCCTTTTAAAGGACAGCCAAGTCATTTTCTAAAGCAGAGGCTCCATCATGAGCAACACATAATGTATCCAGTGCATGGATGTATTATTCCCTGCCTGCTTGAATCCACACATCCTAGTCATAACTCATTGTGAATTTAATTTGCAATTCCCTAAAGGCCCCTGTTAACATCATTTGTGGACTCACTGGTCACTTGAATGGGTTCTTTTCAGAAATTTCTATCCAATGCCTTGTTTATTCTGCTTCGATGCCAATCTGTGTGTACTTGCTGTGGGTTGACTTTTCTTTCTTGATGATATCACAGAATGAAGTTATTTTGCACAAGCCCTTAAGCTCACAACCTTTGTGACTTCAGCTGGACTTGGTTGCTGGAGCAAGGAAGTAAAGAAAGCTAACCTCCCAGCCCAAGATTTGTTCCCAAATCGATCTATCTGTTCAGTCTGTCAGCTTGAAATGAGTTAAGTGAACCCTGGTTGTGACTCTTCCTCCACAAAGTGTAACAATCAAGCTTTCTGTTTGTACACCAACCACACAGCACTAGTCACATGACACGAGCCAACCCAGCTGTGGCTTGAGTAGCAGCCAGTGGGTCAGTGTCTGCTCTCCCTGGCATGGAGCCCTTTCTACCTCAGCTGGAGTCAGGATGCCGAAGCTTTTCAGATAAAAGATGAAGCAGGGCTGCTGGTTCTCTTCTGGTTCATGTCACCAACTGTGAGGAGCTCCTTTGTGTGCTGTGAAGGAATTATTTAACTCTTCGCATTTACCCCCAGATAATCTAATTAGACCATGTTGGCAGGCACGCTGCATGTTACGTGGACTTTAAATCAGCGTCTGTCTGCCTTGGAGTAGTTTCAGAGATACTCAAGAGTGCCTCACAATTTCCAGCTAATGTTCTCTCAGTCCCAGGACCTAAACCCTAAAGACACAAAAGGGAGCTGACTGAAAATGCTAATCTTGTCTGTCTCCAAGCATAACTGTGCCTTTGTAAACCTGAGCTCTTTTAAGAGCCCTTTGTTCCTGTTGGGTTCACGGGGGTCACATAAAGATAGGGGGACAGACCACCAAAGTCTGTTATGCCAGAAGAAGACTTTATTCCAGGAAAAAAATTAAAAATAAAAAAAAATCTCCATGAGACACACACACACACACACAAAAAAAAAACCTTATCAGCTAGCTGAGACCACAGCCAGAGATAGACTTGTAGGGCTGTAGCAAAGGCCAGTTTCTGAACGCCCCCTGTTTATAGCAAGAAGCAGCAAGCATTAGGCATGAACAAAAGAATTTTTACAACCTTGAGAAAAAACTCAAATTTTCCATCTTTGCAATTTCCGTCAACAGATTTTTTTTTCAGTTAAACTAGTGTTTGTATTTAGCCCATTGTTTTCTTCAGACACGTTCTGATGGTGTTTACCAAAGCTCCACACTCCCCTGGTTCTGCCAGTTTTGTGTGGCAGGGAGGGGTATGGGAAAATGCACAGCCAAGAAGTCAAGTACACCCCATCATTTAAAAGTTAACTCAGCTCACATTAATTGTTGGTTATCTAAAAGCTGACCCTCAGTTTGCAGAGGGCTACTTACAGCCTTGCAGATGGAGCTATGGGTTGTAAAGCGAAGTAGCCCACTGCTAATAGTTAATCCTTAAGCTGCTGAGAAAGCTGCGGACAGCCTGCGCTCCTTCTCCTAGGCTTACAACTTTATATCTATTTATTTTGTGCATTCTTATTTTTGGAATCTACATTTCTATATTCTTATTCTTGAACTCTTCAGTTCCCAACATGTAAGAGGATTTGGTTTAAAAAGCCTGAACTCAGTTTCAGGAGTCTGTATCAAATGTAAGTATGTATGGAGCTCCTAACTGCCAGATGTTGTTCAATTCATTGCTACAGTGACTCAGAGCAGAGAATTTAGGAGCAGCTAATCTGCACTCAGGGTACAGTCTGCACAAGAGATCTACACACTCTTGTTTAGCTGCTCTCGAGAGTGCAAGTAATAGCCAGACTCCATGGGCTGATAGCAATACTCATCTTAGGTAGATTTCTTGGAACAGGCCCTGAGACAAGTTTGTGGTTCTTGCTTCAGGAGTCATGCCTGCGAGAATAAGAGGTGCAGGGACAATGGAAGATTAATCTGTGAATGTTTGTCACAGGAAGGAGCATGGAGCTGGAAAGGCCTTTCATGGTTATCCAGAATAAGATAAGAAAACCTAGCTCTGTACCAAACATGATCAACTACAGGATATGGGTGGTTTCTAGGGTTGTGGCTTAGCCTTGGGAAGGCCAATAGCTTAGCAATAAGATTATTATATTAGCTTGGAGCTAACACTCTGGCAGTGGGCACATTGGTTGTAAAATGGAACATGAGGAGTGCACTGTCCCCTCCACCCAGCACACATCACCTGCCTACCGCTGCCAATCAGGAGTGCACTGTCCCCTCCACCCAGCACACATCACCTCCTACCACTGCACATCAGGAGTGCACTGTCCCCTCCACCCAGCACACATCACCTCTGCCTCCTACCGCTGCACATCAGGAGTGCACTGTCCCCTCCACCCACGCACACATCACCACCACACACACCTCTGCCTCCTACCGCTGCCCTGCAATGCAGGGAACAGAGTGTGTCCGCTCCAGCCTGCATTCTTCCCCAAAAGTCTACCCCCTCTACCAACCGCTATGGTGGACTTAGGTGTTTCAAGGTTGGTGTTAGGAAGTGCTGAGATCCAGTCTTTCACAGTGGGGCCCTGAGTTTGCAGAGCAGACCTAACTGTTTAAGACAACCAGGCACTGAGGCTTCTGACCAATTTTCTCGACCCTTTTCTGGGAGATGGGAACAGACCCTTTGGCTTCCACATTTTGCTTTGATTTGCTCTTCTGTTTTCCAATAAATTTCTCCCTGGTTTTCTTTAGAATGTCAATCTACCTTGAGGCAATAGCTTTCAAACTCCATTGTCATTATAGCAAACAATTTTTGCAAACTTTGAAAGCACCAGGTAGGTACCAGCAAACTATTCTTCCTTGTGAGAGGATACCATTAGCAATTGCATCAGCACTGGGGAAAGTTTAAACAACTGGGCAGTGCTCATTTCCCAGCATATCTCCAGCAAATGGCCCCGAGCTATGGCTAAGACAAGCATCTGAAATTGAAGTGTGGGCAAGGCTATGCTTTGCCTGCGGGCTACAGAAGAGACTATTTTCCACTTTCTACTTCAGGTGACTCCAAGCATCCCTTCTATTGAGACTGTCCTCTCCCTCCATCTTTCCCAGGTCCTATTCCCTGTGTTTACTGCCTGTCTGTCGTCTGCTCCTACAAAGACACCAGTCATTGAACTTCAGGCCCAACTTAAATTCAGGCTGTTTTGTTTCGAGGACTGACAGAAACAGCCCATTTTCAAATAATATAATATTCTGAAGTTGAAGCAGGTTTAATTTTTTTTAGAGTGATTCTGTCCATTAGTTTATTTGTACCAAGCTTGTAACTATCAACTCTAAAATTCCATATGGCTTCTCATACCTCTCCTAATGTTATCCAGCTTTTCCAGGAAGCAGGTTTGAGGATGGAGGATAGCATCCAGAATGCTGGGTCTCCTTGGTAAAATACTTGGAGTACACACATGTGTACACACACACACACACACACACACACACACACACACACACACAGTTGTTGCTTTTTAGTCTCTGTTCATCAGGACTAAAAAGCAAAGGAATTACCTGGAGAACAATATTTAAAGAAGTATCTACTCTCCAGCAATGAGCCTGTAGCTGTATGATTCTATGAGTGAAGGTCTCCTTTAGGTGTCAAGCTGCTAACACTTGCTTATTCAAGAGGGTAGGTACACGGTTAACTTTAACAGTTGCTTGCCAGTGCTTCTCAAAGTGTTTGAACCTATTTGCATTCTCATCATCCACATCCGAGGGTATCAATTATATTGCATTCTTCAATTTGACATCAGACTTTAGTGTTTGAGAGTCTGATGGATGTGAACCAGTATGTTGATTTATAGCACTTTTATGACTGGTAAATTGGGCCATACTGAATATTTAATAACCATGAGGTTTCATTTTCATTGGATTTTTTTTATAAACTGCACCTACTTTTGTTTTATTGTCTTATTGCTGATTTATTAATTACAATCATCAGCTGACCTCTCTTGTGCTATACAGTAGCAGATATATTCTGCTTTGATCTTTTAATTTGCTTGTTTGGTTGTTTGTTTGCTGAGACGGGGTATTGCTATATAGCCTAGGCTGGCCTCACTCATGATCCCCCTGCCTCAGATCCCAACTGTTGGGATCACAGGTACACAATACCACACCAGGTGTTCTTTTCTTTTGTGGCATTTGTATTATAGAAAACGCTTACAATTCCATACATTCAGATCACCTATGACTACCTTTTTTGACTGTATCTTACATTCTTCCCTAATGTCATGAAGATATTTTGAGGAACCAAAGATGGGACTCAGAGGTTAAAAGCACTGGTTACTCTTCCTGAGGACTGGGATTTAAATCCAGCACACACACACACACACACACACACACACACACACACACACACACACACGGAAGCTAATGACTGTAGCTGCTAGGGGATCTGACGCCCTCTCCTGGCCTCTGTGGGCATTGCACACACATGTTGTACAGATACACATTCAGGCACTCATGCATATAAGTAAGATTCCCCCAGTTTCTTAAAAGATATTTTTATAAGTTTTATTATAAAGTTCTAAAGTTTTACTATTTATATGGAAACATTTAATATCATTGAAATGTATTTTATGGACAGCATCAAATTTTCCATATGAATACTTAGTTTCCATAAAGATAATCAGAAAAATATGCTTGAAGAGTTTCCATAAATTTTGACTCAGGAAATAAATTTATTAAAATTTATTCCAAAGTAAGAAAAAGAGATACATGCAGACTTTCTGGGATAAGAATCTCGTTACCTATCTGTATGGGGGATTTGCAGACAATCTGCAAAAAAGTATGAAGATGAGGAAATAAACTTGGTTCCAACTGCATGGTAGAATGCTCAATATAAAACAGAGTCACCCTTGCCAAAAATGATCTCTACAATGAGAAGGGAAGGATAGTATTAAATGGAAAGAATTAGGCAAAGAAATATTAATTTTTGAAAAATATGTAGATGCAAAAAAGCTAAGAGGTTATTAACTTGTTAATAATTATCTCTGGTCTGTGATATTATGAATAATTGATTTTCTTTTTCTAATGAGTGCTTTTCAATTATTATGGATTACACTTTACTATCTTATTTTGCTGT
Organism: Microtus agrestis; assembly: GCA_902806775.1. NCBI lineage: Eukaryota > Metazoa > Chordata > Mammalia > Rodentia > Cricetidae > Microtus > Microtus agrestis. The sequence goes on along the minus strand of CADCXT010004951.1, from coordinate 4,330 downwards.
AGTTCTTTGTGGCTGTGATTAGCTTGGAGTTCCCATTGTAGACCAGGCTGATTAAGAACTTCCAAGTGCTGGGATCACAGACACAAGTTGTCATGTCTAGCCTATGTATCTTATCCTAAGAACAAAAGCAGAAAGATGCTTTAAAACAATCATAGCAACAATTTCAGTTGTCAAGCACTCTTTGCTTAATGAGGAGTCAGTCATGATTGTGTCTTGGACTCTAATTAGATGAGGCCAAAGCCCAGAATCTCTTCTTTCAATTGTATTAATTAAGATTTTTATACAACATATTTTATCATATTTTCCCACCACCAACTACTCCCAGACCCACCCCTTTGTCTACCCACCCAAACTGATGTCCCATCTTTTCCTTTAAACCCATCAAGACCAACATACACATGGGTATGCACCATGTTCAGGCGGTGTTCTTGGGGTTGAGAAGAGGACATTGGATCCACTGGCGCTGGGGTTACTGATGGTCATGAGCCTCTGAACTTGGGTCCTCTGCAAAAGCAATAGTGTTCCTAACTGCTGAGGTTAGGTATTTTTTTGAAAGAGAGATGCCTAAGTTGTTCTCACTCTTTGCAAAACATGCTAAAAGGATGATTTATACAAAAGCATAATCCTTGAAACATTTATACAAAATATGAAGTTTTCGTGTTTTTAAAATCTTAAAGATTATTTTAAAGGAACCAAGATGAACTTAATAGACTCTTTATTTCTGGTGATGTGATGGGCCGTGTTGACAGCCAGCTCTCTAGAGGAAAAATGAGAACTTTTACCAGTCGTGCTGATTCCTACTATGGCTGGCTGTAAGGTACTATCTTAAAATCACTGAATGATGAGTTTGAAAAATATAATATATATATATATATATTTCATATATATATGAATTTAATTCCCACATAGGATCCATGTCTAGCATATTTCTGTTTGTACCCAGTGCCCATATATGTAAACAACAGAATTTTCAGATTTTGTGTATTTATTTGATGGAGGAAGGTCATTGGTTAAAAAATAAACTGCTTGGTCCTCATAGGTTAGAACATAGGTGGGTGGAAAACAAAACAGAATGCTGGGAGGAAGAGGAAGTGAGCTCAGACGCCATGCAGCTCTCTCCAGGGCAGATGACATGCAGCCAGCCACCAGGTCAGACATGCTGAATCTTTTCTGGTAAGTGCACCTCGTGGTGCTACATAGATCATGTGTTAAGCGGCTGAAACTAATGGGCCAGGCAGTGTTTAAAAGAATACAATTTGTGTGTTGTTATTTCGGGGTATAAGCTAGTCAAGTGGCCAGGAGCCGGGCTGTGGGAAGAGGCCCACAGCTCCTACAACATTTATTTATGAAAACTGAGCCTTATGGATAGCACTGAAGCTCCTTTTATTTTTCTCCCCAACATTTCCTTACCTTGCTTCCCAAGAAACAAGTGCTCTTAATAATCAGGTATCTTTTTTCCAAATTATTTTTTTGTATATTAGAAATGTGAAGTTTTTATTTTATTATTATTTTTTTGGTCAGGAGGGAATGTTTCAAAACAGGGTCCTTCTGTGTAACCCTGGCTGTCCTGAAACTTACTTTTTAGACCAGGCTGCATTCACCTGCCTGTACCTCCTTCTGAGTGCTGGGATTAAAGGCATGTACCACCACTACCCACATGTACATGTATTTAATTCAATGCATAATTATTCTTTGACTCTTTAAGTGTGATATTTGTTTCTTTTTATGTGCATGTGTGTTTTGACTGCATGTGTGTCTGCACACAATGTGCATGCAGTTCCCACAGCGGCCAGAAGGAGGCATTGGATCCTCTGGAACTGGAGTTAGAGAGGACTTGAGGAACCGTGTGAAAGCTTGGAGCCGAACTCCGCTCCTCTGAAAAAGCAAAACAATATTTTTACCTGCTGAGCCATCTATCCAGCTCCTGGAAATTTAAATTTCATATTAAGAATTGAATAGCACGAACTCAGATTACTTAATTTTAAAATGAGTAGTAATCTGAATAGGCGATTCCTGAAGGGAAAGCCTGCAAATAGGTTCATAAAAAAATGTTGAGCATAACCAATCACTGGTGAATTACAAATCAAAATGAAAATGCTACACCTTCTTATTTAAATGAATAATGGTTGTTATCCAAAAGACTAAAGAAAACAAAGGCACAGTTCATCTTGTGGCAAAAAGGGAACCCTGGTACACTCTTGGTTAGAATGTAAATTACCTCAGTCATTATAGGAGACAGAATGGCAGTTCCTCAAAACAGTAAAATTAGAAACAGCACATGATTTAGTAATCCCACAGTGGTATATAGATAGACAAAGGAAATGGTTTAATCCCACAGCGGTATATAGATAGACAAAGGAAATGGTTTAATCCCACAGTGGTATATAGATAGACAAAGGAAATGGTTTAATCCCACAGTGGTATATAGATAGACAAAGGAAATGGTTTAATCCCACAGTGGTATATAGATAGACAAAGGAAATGGTTTAATCCCACAGGGTATATAGACAGACAAAATGTTTAATCCACAGCGGTATAAATAACAAAGAAATGTTAACACAGGATAAAAAAAAATGTGGTATATAATAACAAAAATGGTTTAATCCCACAGCGGTATATACATAACAAATTTTAACAATGTTAATCCCACAGTGGTATATAGATAGACAAAGGAAATGGTTTAATCCCACAGTGGTATATAGATAGACAAAGGAAATGGTTTAATCCCACAGCGGTATATAGATAGACAAAGGAAATGGTTTAATCCCACAGTGGTATATAGATAGACAAAGGAAATGGTTTAATCCCACAGTGGTATATAGACAGACAAAGGAAATGAAATCAGTATGTCAAAGAAACAGCTGCGCCCCATGCTCAGGCTTACTCAATTCATAACAAGCGGGAGATGGAAACAACCCGTGCGTATCACCTGACGAATGGGTGCAGAAAAGGCAGCGCAGAGACCCAAAAAGGTACCAACCAGCCATGAAGGGAAGGAGGCCCTGCCATCTTCAGAGAGACAGATGAAAATGGAAATCATCCTATGGCGTGAAGTGTGTCAAACATAGACAGGTGCTGTGTGAACCACGTGCTTGGGAAATCTGAAGACGTTCATCTTGTAAGGTTGGCGGTTCGGTAGGGTGGGGGCCATCATAGGCTGAAAGAGGAACGGTGCAGGCTTGGTGGAAATCTGACCAATGCCAACTAATCCACAAAATCTCCAGTGTGTTCTCTTATCTGAGAGCGACTGCAGACAGTAATCGACTACTATATATCCCAAAGAAGAGAGAAAAGGGTTTTAAAATTGTCCATCAGAATGAAATGCTAATAATTTAAGGAGACAGAAGTATGTGTTCTGATAACATATGCAGTGTATACACATAACAAAACATTCTATAACAGCTGCAACTTTTTTCTTCTGAAGTATAAGATTAACTTTTAAAATACATTTTATATTAAAATATGGAGACGTCAGGGAAAGTGACTTTCTTGTAGTTTCATATGGCAGAAAGTGCACCCATCTCTTCCACTGGCACGCCATTGGCAGGAGCCTTCCCCTGGAAGCGTTTGCTCCTCCCTGAGATGAGGCCGGGAGGGACCACAGTAGGCTGGGCACTGCATCCAGAAGGCAAGCTGGACAAAGGAAAGACAATGGCTTCTTTCACAAGTCTGGCTTTGCTCAACTTTGGGTTTCCTCTTGTGACAACTGATCACATATTTTTCTTTTCCTCAGTTTGTTTGTCTTTTTCTCTGTTGATTTAAAAAGATGAATGAATGAATAGTTAGTGAGAATCTTGGCTGTCAGAAACTAAATATATATTCTGGATTTGCATATTTATACAATAAATTTGATCACTTAACATATGCTAGTGTAGGTGCCTAAATAAAGCTTTATCAAAGTATTGTATAGGAGTTGTATTTAAATCATATCACATTTCTGTAAATTCAGTTTTCCTTTATAAAAGATTAGCAGCTATCCTGTTTTCTTTCTTTTTGAAATATGAAATCCTATCCATTGTTTTTATAAAAATTAGACAGATTTATAATATTATATTGACTTATTAAAACTCTTGGGATTGTGGGAAGTTCTTTAGATGAATGGATCTCACTTAAAATTGAAACTTAGAAGAAACTGCTTCTAAGGTCTAACTGCAGCTACGGGAGAATCAGAGAACTGATCTGACCTTGGGGGAGTTCTTTTGATCAATGAACTTCAGTCTTCTCTCCTGTCTGTGTGATATTATTTGTGATGCCTAATTAGAGATTGTTCTGAAGCTAAAGCAAAGTAACCTGAAGAAAGCTCTAGAAAATGCAAAGTTCATGTCATTGC
>CADCXT010004950.1:0-18941 GCA_902806775.1 Microtus agrestis | reverse complement strand
GAGGAGGGTAAGGGGAGATGGGGAGAGAAAAATGAGAAGGGGAGGTTGGGGGGAACTTGGGGAAACGGGATGATTGGGATAAAGGAAGGTTGGATAGGGGAGCAGGGAAGCACATATCTTAATTAAGGGAGCCATCTTAGAGTTGGCAAGAGACTTGGACCTTGAGGGGCTCCCAGGTGCCCAGGGCGATGTCCCCAGTTAGTTCCCGGGGCAGCTGAGGATAGGAAACCTGAAATAACCCTGTCCTATAGCCATACTGATGAATATCTTGCATATCACCATAGAACCTTCATCTGGCAATGGATGGAGATAGAGACAGAGACCCACACTGGAGCACCGGACTGAGCTCCCAACGTCCCAATGAGGAGCAGAAGGAGGGAGAATATGAGCAAAGAAGTCAGGACCACAAGGGGTGCACCCACCCACGGAGACAGTGGGGCTGATCTATTGGGAGCTCACCAAGGCCAGCTGGACTGTGACTGAAAAAGCATGGGATAAAACTGGACTCTTGGAACATGGCGGACAATGAGGGCTGCTGAGAAGCCAAGGACAATGGCACTGGGTTTTGATCCTACTTCATGTTCTGGCTTTGTGGGAGCCTAGTCAGTTTGGATGTTCACCTTCCTAGACCAGGATGGAGGGTGGAGGACTTTGGACTTTCCACAGGGCAGGGAACCCTGACTGCTCTTCAGACTGGAGAGGGAGGGGGAGAGGAGTGGGGGGAGGGGGAAAGGAGTGGGAGGAGGGGGAGGGAAATGAGAGGCAGGGAGGAGGTGGAAATTTTTTTTTCAATAATAAATAAATAAATAAAATCAAGTGTTCTGGGACATAGTCAGGTGACACTTGGGGAGTATTAGTACTCAGACATTTAGGAGCAATGCTGACCAAGCGTTCAGAAACAGACCTGCTGTGTAAACAGCCTTTTGTACACTGCTAAGATGTTTTGTTTTCATTGGTTTAATAAAGAGCCAATTGGCCAATAGCTCTGCAGAAAGAGGTTAAGTGGGAGAACCAGACTGAGAATACTGGGAGGAAAGGGGGCAGGGTTGCCAGTCTGACACAGAGGAAGTAGGAGATGAATATACCTCGTTGAGAAAAGGTACCTCCCAGTGGCAGAGCACAGAGAAGAACTATGGATTACATTGTAAGAGCTAGTTGGTTACAAGCCTAAGCTATCAGCTGAGCATTTGTAATTAGTAAGTCTCTGTGTGGTTATTTGGGAGATAGTAGGCAGGACAAAAAAAAATCACCTAAAAAAACCAGTCTCATAACCCATAGTCTTAATATCCTTGACTTGAGAAAAAAATATACAGAATTAAAGATGGAAGACAAGACCAAAGAAGATAAGAAAATCACTCACATTCTGGTGGCATCTCCTCTCTGCCTTGTAGAACCTGATTTAGCGGCCAGTATGTGCTGTAATTATTCCTACTTTACTAGTGTCTCTGGGTGATTAAGGCATGTGGTGGTTTGAATGAGAAACACCCGGCCCCCCAGCCCCCTCCCCTAGCCAATAGGCTAGAGGCTTTGATCACTTGGCCCCCAGTTGGTGGCACTGTCTGAGAAAGTTTGAGAAGTGCCATGTTGCTGAAGGAAGTACTTCACTGAGAGCCAATTTTGCGTTTGACGTCTCTGTTTCTTCTCTCCTCTTGCTATGGCTCAGCTTCCAGCTTGTCAGCCCGCCTGCCCCTTGCGGCGATGTCTCTCTTGCCACTGTAGATTCTAGAACTGTAAACTCAAGTAAAACTCTGTCCATAAGTTGCTTTGGTCATGGCATTTGATCACAGCGACAGAGAAATAACCGATACAACGCAATGCGTTTCAAGGCTCTCCATCCGCGATAATCGCAATCCCACTTTTCGTCTCGTTTCAGGCCGTGTGTTGAGCGCCCTCCCCTGCCTCCAGTCCCACAAGAAATTACGTGACAGTTGCTGTGCTCAGCTCTTCGTTCAGCACATTTAAGAGACCAGGCCACATGCCAAGAATTTTGTCCAACGTGAGCTTCTGGTTTCTTGTTGGGACTGGCAATTACATGCCCGAGTGCCTGTAATATGGAAAGCCAATGGTAACATGAGATCGAACTGAACAGTTCTGGGGGTAATAACTATCACAAGCGAGGAAGAAAAGGGTATTTGAACAGGGCTCTGGAAAGCAGAGTGATTTGGCTGTGCTGAAAATTGACACGGGGAGCGTCCCAGGCAGGACCAACATGAACCAGGGAAGGTGAAACGTGTGTCTAAGAAATACCAGATAGCCAAGATATCTGCATAAAATATAGGAAAGGACATGAGGACTACATCAGAGACAGGCTGAGCTGGTGAGAAGTGGTCAGATGCCAGACGAATGAGTTATGTAATGTTCTGTAGGAAATGGGAAGCGATTTTATTTTATTTATTTATTTATTTATTTATTTATTTTAGACTGGGTCTCTCTACATAGCCATGACTGTCCTGGAACTCATTATGTAGACAAGGCTGTCCTCAAGCCCACAATCTGCCTCCCTAGTGCTGGGATTAAAAGTATGTACCGTCGTTACTGGGCCTATTTATTATTCTCATATGTTTTTTTTTATATGTATGGATGTTTTGACTGTGTGCCACGTTTTTGGTTAAAAACCACGGCTGCCTAAAGAGGGCATCATACCTCCTAGAACTGGACTTACAAATTGTAGCATGCCACCACGTGGGTGCTGGGAATTGAACTCAGGTCCTCTGTTAAGAGCAGCAAGTGCTTTTAACCACCGAACCATCTCTCGAGCCTGTTTGCTTCATGGTTGTCTTTTGTTAGTTTGGGGTTTTTTTTGGTGTGTGTGATAGGGTCAAAAATGACTGAATTTCTGAATCCCCGCCTCCAACCTCCCCAGTGCTGGACATACACTCCAGCTTTGCTCTCCTTCAATCCTGATTCCTGGCTCCATTGCCTTCACCTGGGCTCCTGTATTTGAGCCTCACTCTTATTTTTCTGCTGCTGGGCACTGGTTTTCTCCTGAGCCCTCTGTGCTTCGACTCAGCTTTCCCTTCTTGGTTTACATCTCGGGGAGATACAGGATGCCGCAACCCCAGCCTTCGCCCCATAGGACACACTCCCACGTTGACTGATGAAAATTCACAGCTGCAGGCAGAAACAGCTTTAGGTCAATCAAAAATACTGTGAATTGAAGAACAGGATTTGGTAGCAACAGGCAACAGAGCCAGGATCCAAGACCACGTGGCTGTTGTGTTCCAGAAAGGATGTTGCTCTGTTACCATTCTTGGCAGACAGTAGGTTGCAAGGGCTGATATTCCTGAGTTGTTTCGTCCCAACCTCAGGTCTGTGTCTATGTATATTTCTATCTGTTTCTGTGTCTGCAAAACCACAAGAGTTAGCAGGGATTGGGGGATGACAAGCCTCAGGAATCTTAATGCTTTTTTGTAGACATCCTCATGGTCCTGGGAGAGGCCTAGAAATGTCCTAATTTGCAGGCGATGTTGCTCAGTGAGTAGAGCATTTGTATAGCATGTGCTGAGGCTCTGGGCTTCATCCCCAGCATCACCTACATCGGCAGTGACGTATGCCTGTGTCCTAGCACTTGTGTGGCAGAAGCACTAGGAGCAGGGGTTCAAGGTCACCTTCAACTACATAGTGAATTTGTGATCAGCTTGATATACATGAGACTTTGCCTCAAATAATAGAAAATAGAATGTCTTGGGTTCCATAAAATTTTTAAAAGGATGACATTGCAGCTACAACCTTTCCCCTTCACTCACATGTACCACACTTACACAATATTGTAAGCCATGACTTGCAGAGCGTAAATAAAAATTTTGCGAGCTATAGCAAAGGATGGTGACTCACACCTATATTATTAGCATTCACAAGGCTGAGGCAGGAAGGTCACCAGGAGTTCAAGGTCAATCTGTACTACTAGTGAGTTTCAGACCCGCCTGGGCTACAAAGTAAGACCCTGTTACAAAACACAACACACACACACACACACACAAGAAGTTTTAAAGTGATCAACAATCTGGGCCAGAAGATGCCACAGAGGACAAAAGCACTTGCTTCTAAGCCCGATGACTTGAATTTGATCTGCAGAATCCATACAACAGGAGAGAATGGATTTGTTTTCCTTCGCTATGGCATCTGTGCACACACATCAATAAATACACATAGTTTGGGGCCGAAGAGATGGTTCAGAGCTTATGAACATTTACTGCTCTTGCAGAGGACACAGGCTGGGTTTCCAGAACCCACAAGGGGCAGCTCAGAACGACCTATAACTTCAGTTCCAGGGGATTTTTATTCCTCTGGCATCCACTGGCACCTGCACTCACACGCACATTCATGCAGAGAGACACATGTATATCCACATAATTAAAAATAAAGCAAATCTTTAAAATAGCAAATCGTAAAATAGCAAAGTATCTTCTCATTCTTTTTTTTTAAATCAAAAACATGTAAACATCAGACCAAGTAGAGTGTAGTTCTCAGATGTCTAGCTCTAAAGAAGCATCATTCACCTTGAGTTTGTTTGAGCAGCAAGAAGAAAGAAAAAATTGTACATGCTGGTCGTGGTTGTGTTGACTGCTTTTGTGTCAACTTGATACAAGCTGGAGTCATCAGAGAAAAGAGACCCTCGGTTGAGAAAATGCCTCCATGAGATCCTGCTGTAGGCAAGCCTATAGCTGCATTTTCTTAATTAGTGACTGATGAGGACGGCCAAGCCCATCCTGGGTGGTGACCTCCCTGGGTTTAAGGCCTTAGGTTCTACAAGAACGGAGGTTGAGCAAGCCACAAGGAGTAAGCCAGTAAGCTGCACGCCTCCATGGCCTCTACATCAGCTCCTGCCTCCAGGTTCCTGCCCTGTGTGAGTTCCTGCCTGACTTCCTTTGAGAATGAAATATGATGTAGAAGAGTAAGCTGAATAAATCGGGTCCTCCCAAAGTCGCTTTGGTCAAGTACTTCATCACAACAATCATAACTCTAGCTGAAATACTGAAATTTTGACTTCTTTTGGACTCACAATCTCTGACTCCAGTTCCAGAGCACAAGGCAATGCACACAATGAATGCACAAGCTTACATGCAAGCAAAATACTCATACATGTGAAAATTTCAAATAAAAACAACAGAAAAATGATAGAGAAATGCACATTACATAAACAAACGTTATCAATGGCATGGACATGTTGAGGCAGGTCAGTAAGGGGAAAAATGCCTCAGAGGGATTCTTAGCAGGAAGCCATGAAAAGAAAGAGAAACAGTGTTCTGGAGTAAAGGTTGGAAAGCCGAGCTTGGAGGAACCTGTCTGTCTAGAGCACTTGTCTGGCTTGTGTAAGTAAGGCTTTGAGTTCAATTCCCAGCAAAGCAAAAATAACATCAAGCAGAGGTAGAAAAGGTATAATGATACTTCATCTGTATTTTTTTAAATATTTATTTATTTATTTATTTATTTATTTATTATGTATACAATATTCTGTCTGTGTGTATGCCTGCAGGCCAGAAGAGGGCACCAGACCTCATTACAGATGGTTGTGAGCCACCATGTGGTTGCCGGGAATTGAACTCAGGACCTTTGGAAGAGCAGGCAATGCTCTTAACCACTTGAGCCATCTCTCCAGCCCCCTTCATCTGTATTTTAATAACTAAAGCTTGCCTGAAGGTCAGTGCAAAACAAGCACACTAGTCAGCCATACAGGCCAGGCCATGGTTGCATACACCTTTAATCCCAGCAGCCACACTAGTTAGCCACACTAGAGGCCGGGTGGTGGTGATGCATGCCTTTAATCTCAGCACTAGAGAGGAATATAAGGGTGGGGGGAGAAGTGTTGAGGCAGGACCTTGCTTCTCTTTCAGTCTGAAGTTTCCATTGAGGTAAGAACTCTCTAGTGGCTGGCTGCTTTGCTTTTCTGATCTTCAGGTTGAACCCAAAGATTTGTCTCTGGGTTTTTATTAATCATGCTACAGAAAGGAGATTATGTAAGGAGGTAAACTAGGAAAGCTGAACACTTATATAAACAATCAGGGTCTTGACACAGAAATGAAATGCCTTCACCATTTTCCAGGAGACTGCTTGGTTGCAATTAGTTTGCCCTGATTCAAAGATATTTCCTTGTTAAAAGTCTAATTTCAAGCCTCGGAGCTAGGGCATGGGGGCTCTTGCCTACAAGCACTTGAGAGGCTTGAGCCTTGAGTGCTGCTGTGAGTCTGAGGATAGCCTGGGCTACACAGTGAGTTCCAGGCCATCTTGAGCTATTGGGCCTCAAAACAAACAAACCAAAAACAGACTGTGCAGGACTGTGAACAGCTGTAATCCCAGGACTAACGGGATGCAGTAGGAAGCACATGAGTTCAAGGTTGGGCAGTGAGATGGCTCAGTAGAGAAAAGTGCTTGCCCTGTATGCCCAACAACCTGAATTCGACTCCCAGAACCTACGAGGTGGAAGGAGAGAATTCATGCCTGCAAGTTGTGCTCTGCAACTATTCCTGCACACACACCACGGTATGTGCACATCGGCATACACATGCATGCACACACACACACACACACACACACACACAGAAATACACACTTACAAATTAAGAGTTTAAGGTCATCTTCAGCTGCATAGAGCTTGAGAGCAGCCAGGGCTGTGTAAGAACTTAAAAAAAAATAACTCCAAAACCCCAACCAAAAAAAAAAAACGTCTATTAACAGCAACAACAAAGCAGAAAACAAAGCGAAGATAATGTTCCATTGAGCAAGAAAGGAATTGAGGGAGAAAGTTTTGATTCTGAGAAGGGAGTGGAATTTGGAATGCAGGAGGATTGTTAGCCTTTTTTGAAGAGCAGAAGAGATAGGGCGATACTCTGTATTTTAGGGTAGGCATTTCTTGCCACAACTTGTCTCAAAAAAAATGATCCCAAGAATTCTAGCCTCAAGAAAGCCATTTTAAACAAATGTCTTGGGCTGGGGACGTTGCTCGCTTGGTGGAATGCTTGACTTTAATGCACGAGATGTGGGGTTGATCCCTGGCAGCCTATAAACTAGACTTGCTGGTACATATCCATGATCTCAGCACTTTGGGTATAGAAATGGCATTTCAGGAGTTCGAAGACATCCTCGGCATCTTAGGGAGTTCAAGGCCATTTGAGACTCTTGTCTCAAAATAAGATGATACAATCAATAAAACTAAATAAGATAAAACTCAAAATAAGTTCCTGAGCACATGAGAACATTTAGGGGAGCTGCAGCGCTTCCCTGCCGTGCATGTACCACAGGGTCCGTCAGAGGGGTTTCCTCAGAGAACGGAGAGCTCAGAGCCCAGTCAGGGCAGGCTGGCTGCCTGTGGGGAAGTGGAGAAGACTGTGCTCTTTACTGACCTTGCTCAAATTGCCTGACACAGAAAAGTAACAGAGGTCATCAACTTGAATCACATAGCCAGACACAGGAAAGTTACAGAGGTCATCAACTACAGGGACAAAGCCTGACGCAGGACAGTGACAGACAGACAGAGCTCATCAACTCTGAGGACAGCCGTGAGGAAGAACTGAGAATTCTGAACTAGGAAGGAATGTCAAACAACCTACATGTGCATGAAGCAGTCTTGCTGACTTTCAGCAGTGGGAAGAAAGAGCAACGCATTTGTCCTTTTGTTTTGTTTTAGGACAGGGTCTCACTACATAATCTTGGCTGGCCTGGAACTCACTATGTAGACCAAGCTGGCCTGGAACTCACATAGTTCTGCCTGTCTTTACCACCACCACCCCCAGTGCTGGGATTAAAGGCATGAGTCATCAAGACCAGCATGAGGGTATTTATAGGGAGGCTTTTGATCTAGAGAATTCCAATCATTAATTTTTTTATTTATTTTAGTTTTTATTAGCATTTATCAATTATATATAATAACTGGTTTCATTCACTATTTCCCTATATATATGTAATGTATTTTGACCACATTTACTCCCCATATCCTGTTTTTAGGAGACTAGGGTGTTGATCTTTTTGTCTTCTCCCTCCCTCCCTCCTTTACTAGCTCCTTCAACTCACGTCTGTCCCCTCCCTCCCTTCCTTCCTTTCTTCTTTCCTTCCTTCCTTCCTTCCTTCCTTCCTTCCTTCCTTCCTTCCTTCCTTCCTTCCTTCCTTCCTTCCTTCCAAGTCAGGACCTCATTGTGTCACTTAGGCAAGCCTCAAATTCACCCTGTAACTCAGGCTGGCCTCAGACTCATTGTGCATCCTAGGGGGATCTGGAACTCACTGTGTAGACCCTGCTGATCAGGAACTTACCCTTAAAATCCTTTTTTGATGCATTTCCTCTTCCCAGTCAGACCTCTTGGTCTGTTTTTATGGTCACAATGTTTAATTGGGGATGCTTAGAACTTACCCTTAAAATCCTTTTTTGATGCATTTCCTCTTCCCAGTCAGACCTCTTGGTCTGTTTTTATGGTCACAATGTTTAATTGGGGATGCTTACAGGAGCATGGGTGAGGGGTTGTTTACAAACACATAGTACATTATCAATGCCATGCCACTTGGAAAATATGCCTCCCTCTTCCAGCAACCATTAACCGCATTTGCATCCTCAGAGTGGATACAGGTCCTTGTGATCCCTCCCCACACTATGACAGAACACTGACCAGCCCAATCTTGTGCTGATGCCCATAATCCTGAGACATCAAGAGTGCAATGACCATGTAATACCCAGGAGGAAGCCTTCCACAGTACTCTAGCCTTCTTCTGGCTCTTATAGTCTTTCTGCTCTTCTTACTTGATGTTTCCTGAGCTTTGGAGAGTAAGTGTGTGTGTGTGTGTGTGTGTGTGTGTGTGTGTGTGTGTGTGTGTGTGTATGGAGAATGGAGATTGGAGCACAGCTTGTGAGAATCGGTTCTCTTTCCACTATGTGGGTCCCTGTAATAATCTTTCTGTACACTGTGAAGATGTGTCATTGCGTTTGGTTTAATAAAAAGCTGAATGGCTAATAACTAGGCAGGAGAACATAAGTGGAATTTCTGGGGCAAGAAAGAATTCTGGGGAGAAGAGAGGTGGGGAGACATCGAGGAGACACTGAAGAGGCCGGATGTATGTCCAGAGTAGAGGTAACAGCTGCGTGTTAGAACATGAATTAATAAAAACAGATTAAGTTATAGGAGGTAGTGGGACAAGCCTAAGCAAATGGCCAAGCTTTCATAATTAATAAGAAGTCTCTCTGTAACTTTTTTGTGGGCTGGTGATCTGACCTTCAGGTTGAACCCCAATTTCTGTCTCTAGGTTTTTATTAATCATGCTTCATTTCTACTCTTGTTCAGGGTATTGTACCTATGCAGCTCATTTTAAAATGTAGTGTAAATTTCTAGTCCTTGAAAGTTATTATTCAAAACTATTTAGGATAATAAAAATACAGGTTAATAGTCATCTATAACCATCAAACTTTTAGTCATGTTAGGTATGTTTTCAAGGTCATCCAGAAATATATTTTAGATAGGTAATCATCGAAAACTTCAAAGACCTACAGAATATGGTGTTTAAAATGTTATAATAACCTAAGGCTTTTCATTACAGTAAGTCACATCTGCTCCTGACAGTACCAATCTACTTCATAAAAAGATGATGGGCATTAAAGAACCTCTTAAATATGGCATTTGCTTCCTTTAGGCAAAAGCTAGCCATTTAGGCAAGAAACTGCCCTTGTCTTGACTACTAGTAGTAAGTATACAGTCCAAACTAGACATGCAGGATACAAAGGAAGGCATTTGCCACACTTGTCAAGGCAAAATAAGACAGTCAGATATTCTAGGCCTGTAGACCAAATATGGATGCCCCAATGTTGCAGAGGAAACCTGGGGTGACTGTCCAAGCAGCCAGCTGTCTCTATCATTTCTTAGTTTTGGGAGTTGTTTACTCTGCATTTCCTATTTACTCAAGTAATATTATATTTTTCCGGGGTCTTTGATAGAACTGAAGACTAGACAGCTATAGTTGCAGTTTTCCTTAATTATGATAAAAGGTAAATGAGGTACAGAGCTTTGGATTCATGAAGAGAAAATAAATAATGGAATATTTTCTCCAAATATGCAAAATACAAATGGACTGGACATTGTAAATGTAATTCTTAACTGATAATTGTTCTTATTATTTATAGTTTTATTATGTCATAGTTTAAACATTTCTTTTTATTTAGACAAAAATAGGGAAATGTTGTTGAATATTCCTTTACACACTGTGTGAATATATGTCACTGTGATTGGATTAATACAAGCTAAATGGTCAATAGGTAGGCAGGGTTTTTGGAGCGGAGAGAATTCTTTGAAGAAGAAGAAGAGTTGCCAGCAGAAGCAGAAGGGGCAGCATGGGCAGTGCATAGATGAGGTAAACAGGCCTCGGGGCAGGATATAGATTAATAGAAATGGATTAATTTAAGTTATAAGAGCTAGTTAGTAATAAGCCTAAGTTATGGGATGAGTTTTTATAATTAATAAGAAGTCTCCACGTGCTTATTTGGGAGCTAGTTGGCAGGAGAGAAAAAGCTACCTACAGGTCCCTAGGATTGAGCTCAGGATTGATTCTGGCTTGACAGGAGGTACCTTTACCTGCTATAATGACAATTTTTGGTTGTCAGCCAGGCTACATATGAAATTAACTAAAATCTAAATTACTACACACACTTGTGAGGAATTTTTTTCTTAATTAAATCATTTGAAGTAGGAAGACCCACTTCTTTTTTGTTTTGTTTTGTTTTCCAGGAACTAGCTCTTGTAGATCAGGCTGGCCTTGAACTCAGAGATTCTGCCTGCCTCTGCCTCCTGAGTGCTGGGATTTAAGGTGTGCACCACCACCACCCGACTAGGAAGACCCACTTCTAATCCAGATCTTCGGAGGTGGGAAGATGCACCTTTAATCTGGGGCATGCTTCTGCCTGTAGCCTGTATACAGAGGACATGGAAGAAGGAAGCTTGTTCTCTCTGCTTCCTTGCTCCCACCCTCACTAGCAAGTTCCTTCCTTCACTGGCATTAGAGCCTACTTCTTTAGGATTCCAGCATATAATGAAGAGTAGCCGAGGCATCTAGCCTTGTGGACTGAACAACTACCGGATTTTAGGACCTTCTGTAGGTAGGCAGTCATTGTTGGACTATCCTGTAAGCCATCCTAATTCATGGTGTGTGTGTGTGTGTGTGTGTGTGTGTGTGTACAGACACATATGAGAGAGAGTTGTTGCTGGTTGTTTTTACTCTTAGCTCTTATGGCTCTCTGTTCTTTGAGAGGCCTGCTCCCAAACAATCACACACGGAGACCTTTTCTTACTTAGAAACACCCAGCCTTAGCTTGGCTTATTTCTCACCAGCTTTACTTAACTTAAATTATCCCATCTACCTTTTGCCTCTGGGCTTTTTCTTTTTCTTATTTCTGTATGTCTTACTTGTCACTCTTACTCCATGGCTGGTTGGGTAGCTGGGTGGCTGGGTGGCTGGGTTGCTGGCCCCTGGTCTCCTCCTTACTTTTTCTTGCTCTTTGATCTTCCCTCCCAGATATCCCCTTCTATCTATTCTCTCTGCCTTCCAGCCCCACCTTGTCCTTTCTTCTGCCTTGCTATTGGCCATTCAGCTCTTTATTAGACTAATCAGGTGTTTTAGAAAGGAAAGTAACACAGCTTCCCAGAGGCAAACAAACACAACATAAAGAAATGCAAACATCCTTGCATCATTAAACATTTGTTCCACAGCATAAACAAATGAACACATCTTAAAATAACATTCTACAACCTTCATTCTCTAAGTTCTGTTCCTCTAGAGAATCCTGACAAATAAATCTGCTGAACCATCTCAATAACCTGGTAGAGTGTATTTTCACAAGGATAGTGAAGTAAAATTATCAAATGATACCTCTAGAGGGTCTCTAGCAGACTTCCAAATAACCAGATCTTCACATTATCCTCTTTCCTTCCATTCCCTTTTCCTTTCTTTTCTTTCTCTTTCTTTTCTTTTCTTCCCTTCCCTTCCTTTTCCTTTCCTTTCCCTTTTTCTTTCTTTCTTTCTTTCTTTCTTTCTTTCTTTTCTTTTCTTTTTTTTTTTTTTTGAGACAGGCTTTCTTTGTGTAACAGCCCTGACTGTACTGGAACTTGGTTTGTAGATCAGGCTGGCCTCAAACTCACAGCAATCCACCTCTCTGCCTCCCAAGTGCCGAGATTAAAGGTGCACTACCACGACCCATTCACATTACCCATTCTTTGGTGATCTTTTCCTAGGCAGATACAAACCAATATCTACTCGCCCCAGACAGAACACCAATGAGAGATCAAAGTACAATTCCAACAAAGTCCAACTTGGTGAACCAATGAGCGTTTTGTATTACGTAGAGAGCATGGGTGAGTGATTACTCACAGAAGCACAGGTCGCTGCATCACTAGGAAGTCTCAGCCTGCCGTGGATAGCGCTTCTCCACACTGCACAGGTGGAGCCGGCTAACTTTCCACACTCTTAATCATTTTTTGAGACCATGGACAGCGGAGGCAGAATTATATACACGTAGCAGGGAGGCACGGGGTGGGGGAGCAGCTGGAATCTCAGGGAATTCTCAGCTGGAATCTGTGAAGGGGTGTCAACAGTCTTGAGCATGAAGGTTTCTTGTAAGTAGTCACAGTTGCTCTGATGAAGATAATGGGCTCTTATGCTCAATCTAGTGTTCTGCAGCACTGGCAGATTTGCACAAAAATATCCTGACAGGTGCCTATGGGTACCACTATGCACGTCTCTCATAGCTGATTCCTTCTCTCTTCTTGTTAATCACCACACAAGTGATATTAGAGCAGCTCAATTATACTATATAACTCCCTTCCCTTCTCTCCTTCCCTTCATTTCTTCTCCTTTCTTGCCTCCCTCCCTCCATTCCTGCCTCTCTCTCTCCCTCTCTTTTGGGTTTGCATGCACTCATACATGTGCACATGAGTGTGTATTTTGAGACAGAAGCTAACTCTGTGGTTCCAGCTAGCTTGGAACTCACTATGTAGCCAAAACTGACTTCAAATCCATATTGATTGTCCTGCCTAAGACGTCTGAGTGCTGGGATTACAGGTTCAGCCCCCATCAATATTAGCCATTGGTATTGTCAGTAATTTGAAAGGTATTTTATTTTAAAGGCATTTTGTTTTATATTTTGGAGATGGTGCCTATATCCCAGCCTCTGATCTTCCTGAATTTATCTCCCGAGCGCTGGAATCAGCACACACCACCATGTCTGGGTAAGGCAGTGCTGGAGAATCGGGCCAAGGCTTTGTACATACCGCATCCCCAA
Source organism: Microtus agrestis (assembly GCA_902806775.1). NCBI lineage: Eukaryota > Metazoa > Chordata > Mammalia > Rodentia > Cricetidae > Microtus > Microtus agrestis. The sequence continues at coordinate 5,698 of CADCXT010004950.1, read as the reverse complement.
GGCGTTAAAGACTGGTATCCAGTCATGGTCAATTTCACAAATGGCTAAATAGATTGAATACCTCTTTGTATGCTAATTTGCCATGTCTCCATCTTTTGGGAGGTAAATGACAACCATTTTTTTAAAAACACTTTCCCAAACATGCTCTGTACCTTCTCCTCCGGAACCTCTAGTGCAGCAGAGGTTAATCTTTGCTTTTATCTCACAGGTTCTTGAGGATCAATTCATTTTTTTAAAATAATTTTACCTGGTATTCCTTGGGAATGCTCTTGGGAGTTCTTTCTCACTTTTCCTTAATAAATCTGTTCTCTATGTTCAACAATTATCTCTGTTATTCAAATTGTATAATTTTCTCTACCTATTTTCACACCCATTGATTCTGCATTTTATTATAGCTGATATCTCTTGGCAGCTGATGAGTTTGGCTCAGTTATTTTCTTTTCATTTCTAAGGCTTCCATTTGTGTCTTCCTTCTCTCTTTCCTTGCAGAGTCTACCTAGTTTTCTTTCTTCTTCCTCTCCCTCTCCTTACCTTTTTGGAGGTAAGGTTTCACATCCCCGAGGGTGTCCCTTAAATGGCTACGTAGCTGAGGATAGCCTTGAGTTTCTGACCCTCCCCTCCCCCTCACAAGTCCTGTCATTGCAGGTGTGCCCTCCCACACGCCTGACGCAGGTGATCTCCCCCAGGGCTTCAGGCTTCCCAGCTCAGCTACATTCCCTGCCTCCTCCTCGTTTTCTATTTGACTGAGAAAGCATGTTTGCCATTGCTTGCTGGGAGCATTTTACAATGGTTACATTAAAGTCTTTATAAGTTGATTCTTTTAAAATTTATTTTATTTAAATCTTTTATTGCAATATGGTGGTTTTGTGAGAAATGTCCTTCTGGCCTCACATAGTTCAGCACTTGGTCTCCATTTGTGATGCCGTTTAGGAGGGGCCTCGATCCTTTGGGAGGTAGAACCTTGCTTTACAGGGGCCAGGCTTGAGGAGTCACAGCCTCTCTTGTACTCCCAGTCTGCCCTCAGCTCCCTGCTCTGGCCACCTGCTTCCCCAACCATTAGGGACTCTCCCTCTGGAAACATAAGCCAAAATAAACTCTTTCTTCTCCCATAAGTCGCATATGATAGCAACTGAAAGTAACAAATATACAAGCATATATTTTGAGTTTAGTCCCTCATATCCTTTACCCACCCTTTTCTCTTCCTCTCTACTTCCATTTTCTCTTTGTTTCTCTAGACAATGTCATTTTTGCTTCTCTCTCTCTCTCTCTCTCTCTCTCTCTCTCACACACACACACACACACACACACACACACACACATTCTAAAAACCACAAATGAGGAACACACACACACACACACACACTATCAGATAATTCTAACATCTATATCATCTTGGTATCTGTTGCTTGTCTTTTCCAATTCAAGTTGAAATTTTATGATTCTTTGACACTGAGTAATTCTGGGCTGTATTCTACATATTCCCAAGATTGTGCAATAGGATGCTGGCTCTCATTTAAATCCCGTGTAAGTAAGCTGGCATGGTAAAAATCCTAGCACTGGGAAAGTATAGGCAGGAGAATCAGAAGTTCAGATTTAGTTTTGGCTACATATCAAGTTCCAGGCCAACCTGAGATTCATAAGACCCTGTCTCACAAATACACACACACAAAAATCCTACAGTGGGGAGTGTGGAGATGACTCAGAGGTTAAGAGTGTGTCTCAGTCAGGCTTTCTATTGCTATGAAGAGATTCCATGACCACGCCTACTCTAATAAAGGAAACATTTAGTTGGGTCTAGCTTACAATTCAGAGGTTTACATTATCATCATGGTGGGACATGGCTGCGTGCAGGCAGACATGGTGCCGAAGAAGGAGCTGAAAGTTCTACATCTTGATCTGCAGGCAACAGGAAGCAAACTACTTGGCACACTGAGTGTAGATTGAGCAAAGGAGACCTCAAAGCCTGCCGTGTGCACACACAGTGACACACTTCCTTCCACAAGGCCACACCTACTCTAACAAAGTCATACTGCCTAATAGCGTCCACTCCCTTTGGGGGCCAATTTCTTTCAAATACCACAGAGTGCTTGCTTACAGAGGTTCAGTTCCCAGAACCCAGGTTGGATGGCTCACAACTGCCTGCAAGTCCAACTTTAGGGAATCTGATGACTTTTCCTGGCTTCCAAGGACATCCTACACACATGTGGCATTTACACATAGACACACATAAACATAAAATCATTTTTTAAATCCCTAGACTGTATCGCTGGATGGCCAGGCTAGAATTTGTAATATAGACCATGCTGACCTCAGGCAGAGACTTGTCTGCCTATGCCTCTCAATGCCAAGTGCTATAATTAAAGGCATGTGTCAGCACCCTCATCAAATATTGCTATTTTTGTCTTAGCAGGCAACCAGTCTGGTTAGGTCCCGTGCTGATTAGGTTTTGCGAATGTGACATAAGCTATACTGGTCTAAGGGGAGGAAACCTCCATTGAGAAAATGCCACCATCAGATTAGCCCGTAGGTAAGTCTGTAGGGCATTTTTTTTTTAATTTGCTTTTGTTTTCATTGCTACAGGATCTTGACTATGTGACCCTGGCTGGCTGGGAATTTGATTTGTAGACTGGTCTGGACTTGAACTCACAGAAATCCCTTTGGTTCTGCTTCCTAAGTGCTAGGGGGTTAAAGGTATGTGCCACCATGCCCAGTATTTCGGGTATTTTATTGATTAATGACTGATGTTGAAGACCAAACAAACCCACTGTGGGTGGTGGCACCCCTGGGCAGGCACCCCTGAGCAGTATTAGAAGACAAAACAAGCAAACTGGGGAAGGTGGTGTCACAGCAAACAGCATTCCTCCATGGCTTGTTTGGGTTCCTGCCTTGGCTTCACTCAACAAGCTGTGTCCTGGGATTTGTAAGCCAAGGAACCCTTCTCTGCCCAGTTGCTTTCCATCCTGGTCTTTACCACGACAATAGACAGCAAACTAAGGTGGAGCCAGTTAGTGATTTTCAACGCGGATTCAGAGCTATCCTCCAATAGCAAGTCAGTTCTCCAAGGCTCTGTGATATTGTTAGGCCTGTCCTGTGTGTATTACGCAGTGGCCAGCCTGATACTGGGGCAGCTAGTGCCGCTGGTAAGTTCTCAGAGTCGTCTCACGTCATATTCTGGGAGCATGCCACAGCCTGTGTGCTCACCTCATCCACTAAAGAGCAGCTGGATTGTTTGCAGTTTATGGCGATTATAAATAGAACTGCTACCAACAGCTTTTGATAGGGCAAGGTCCACACACACGTAAGCATTAAAGTAAACCAAGCATTTATAAATAACTTTTTTTTTTTTTTTTTGATTTTTGAGACAGGTGTTCTCTGTATAACTCACCCTGTAGACCAGGCTGACATCACAGAGATCCACCTGCCTCTGCCTCCCGAGTGCTGGTATTAAAGGTGTGTGCCACCATCGCATAGCTATAAATACCATTTTTGTACAGGCTGTCGATATATAGTCCAAGCTTGCCTTAAATTCATGCTCCTTCTGTGCCAGCCTCTTTATTACTGAGATCATGGGCACATACCACCTCATCTGGATTTCACTAATTACCTTATAGAATCACTTTTTAAAGCCCTTCTTTCCCCTAGACCTTTTGGTACCTCCTGATTTCTTGAACTTTTCTATTTTTATTAAATTATGTATACATAGTATTTATTATATATTTTATAATATTTGTATATACTTATATGTTTGTGAGTGTAGTACTTGAGGAGTCCAGAAGAGTGCATCAGTTCCCCCTGGAGCTGCTGTTACACGCAGCTCTGCCCAATCTGGATTCTGTGAACTGAACTCACGTCTTCTGCAAGAGTAATGCATGCCTTAACCACTGAGCTATGCCTTCAGCCCCCTTCATCTTTAAAAAACAAAACTTAAGCTTTTATGTATTATCGTTTGTTTGTTTATGTGTGCATATCTGCATATATGTGAGCATGAATTTGCCTCTTTGTGGGAGGAATCAGTTTTCTCTTCCCACCGTGTGAGTTCCTGGGAGAGAACTCAGATGGTCAGGCTTGGCAGCAAGCACCTTTATCCATTGAGCCATGGCTACGACCCAATTCCCATCATTTTACTGGCCTAAAACATTTGGTGTTTTATCAACTTGACAGAAGTTAGAGCTATCTGGGAAGAAGGACCCTCAATTGAGAAAATGCCTTCATCATATTGAAGTTTGTGGAGTATTTCTTGATTGGTGTGGAAGGGTTTAGCCCATTGTGGGTGGTGCCATCTCTGGGCAGGCGGTGCCAGGGTGTACCAGAAAGCCAACAGAGCTAAGCAAAAGGAGCAAATCTGTAAACAGCATTCTTGTTTGGCCTCTGCTTCAGTTCCTGCATCCGGGTTCTTGCTCTGCTTGAGTTCTCGCCCTGATTTCACTCAGTGATAGACTGTGATTGGGAGATACAAGCCAAATAAATCCTTTCTTCCCCCAAGTTGCTTTTGGTTATGACCTTTGTCACAGCAACCGAACAGCTGACTAGGGCAGGGCTCTGTTTGTACTGCTGAACTACAAACCTCTACAGGTGTGTCCGCCTTCAGGGCTAAGTCTTCTGATAACCGGAGAAAGGGCATATTAAACCAATAAGACTGAGACTTCATGGGCCAGCGGTACTTCTGATTCCGGGCTTACCCCTTTACTTACCACCTTTCCATTATCCACTTTTTAAATAGGTGCTCCAGGCGTTCTGTAGGAATTCTATAGCTGCAGTTAGTGGTAAAGACTTGAGGAGTGTCCTCACTGGTAGCTGAACCTAAACCTTGACTGATTCCAATTGAGCATCACGCAAACTAATATGAAAAAAAACCACAGGACTGAGAGGGAGTTGAAGTTACATAATGTATGTGGGCATGGTAGTGGCCACCTTTAAGCCCAGCACTTGGGAGACAAAGGCAGGTGGATCTGCAGAGTGAGACCCTGCCTTTAAAACAAAAACTGTGGAAGTGTCCACACACTTTGGGGGTAGGTGTGGTAGGATCCTTGGAAGTGAGTTGCTAAGAAGACAAGCCAGCATGACAATTGGTGTCTGTACTCCCTGAACTCAGGATGCTGAGGCAGTTGTTAAATTTGAGGCCCACCTGGGATACTCACTAAGTTCCGAGACAGTCAGGGCAACAGAGTAAGATCTTTGTCTCAAAATAACAACAAGTGTATCAAATCTGTAAACAGCAAAAAGACACTAAGATCTGGATGCTGCTGCACCTGTTTCCTGACTTTTCATGTTTTTTGTTGCATTTGTTCATTCATGTATTGTGTAGATGTAGTGTTTGGTGGCCAGAGGACCATTTGTGAGAGTCAGTTCATTCCTTCTACCATGTGGGTCCTGGAGATCTAACTCAATGGTTAATCTTGGTGACAAGCACTTTGACACACTAAGCCATCTTGCTAGCCCTTTGTTAAGATGCTGGTGATCGCAAGCATTACACAGTGAGAGTACAGTTGGCGAAATCACTAGGCTACCCCCAATTTGCAAAGTTTTGCCAACCTGTCTTTCTTATGAAGCCATGGTGGTCCTCTCTTTCCTTAGCGGGATTCAACCCAAAATACCTTAGCCATGTATTAACTATTGGCCATAACTCTCGCATGTACTGTTATGCTGGATGACTTTTCATTTGACCATATAATCTTGATATATAGAACATATGCTGGGT
>CADCXT010004949.1:0-26023 GCA_902806775.1 Microtus agrestis | reverse complement strand
ACAGAGGCTTCTCATTTCAGAGTAACACATGTGCGTTTCTCACAAAAGCATATCATGAAATTCTTTCGCTTTCAAAGAACGTGATTATCTTTCAAAGCAAAGCTTCTACAGAGAAAAGGAACACTGTTCTCACTTTTAACCATACTTTGACATATCCCAAACAGACGCTTCTCATTTCAGAGTAACACATGTGCGTTTCTCACAAAAGCATTTCATGAAATTCATACACTTTCAAAGAACGTGATTATCTTTCAAAGTAAAGCTTCTACAGATAAAAGGAACACTGTTCTCACTTTTAACCATACTTTGACCTACCCCAAACAGACGCTTCTCATTTCAGAGTAACACATGTGCGTTTCTCACAAAAGCATTTCATGAAACTCAAACACTTTCAAAGAACGTGATTATCTTTCAAAGCAAAGCTTCTACAGAGAAAAGGAAAACTGTTAACACTTTTAACCATACTTTGACATATCCCAAACAGACGCTTCTTATTTCAGAGTAACACATGTGCGTTTCTCACAAAAGCATTTTATGAAATTCATACACTTTCAAAAAACGTGATTATCTTTCAAAGTAAAGCTTCTACAGAGAAAAGGAACACTGTTCTCACTTTTAACCATACTTTGATATATCCCAAACAGACGCTTCTCATTTCAGAGTAACACATGTGCGTTTCTCACAAAAGCATTTTATGAAATTCATACACTTTCAAAGAACGTGATTATCTTTCAAAGTAAAGCTTCTACAGAGAAAAGGAACACTGTTCTAACTTTTAACCATACTTTGACATATCCCAAACAGACGCTTCTCATTTCAGAGTAACACATGTGCGTTTCTCACAAAAGTATATCATGAAATTCTTTTGCTTTCAAAGAACCTGATTATCTTTCAAAGCAAAGCTTCTACAGAGAAAAGGAACACTGTTCTCACTTTTAGACATACTTTGACATATCCCAAACAGACGCTTCTCATTTCAGAGTAACACATGTGCGTTTCTCACAAAAGCATTTCATGAAATTCATACACTTTCAAAGAACGTGATTATCTTTCAAAGCAAAGCTTCTACAGAGAAAAGGAACACTGTTCTCAATTTTAACCATACTTTGACATATCCCAAACAGACGCTTCTCATTTCAGAGTAACACATGTGCGTTTCTCACAAAAGCATATCATGAAATTCATACACTTTCAAAGAACGTGATTATCTTTCAAAGTAAAGCTTCTACAGAGAAAAGGAACACTGTTCTCACTTTTAACCATACTTTGACATATCACAAACAGACGCTTCTCATTTCAGAGTAACACATGTGCGTTTCTCACAAAAGCATATCATGAAATTCATACACTTTCAAAGAACGTGATTATCTTTCAAAGTAAAGCTTCTACAGAGAAAAGGAACACTGTTCTCACTTTTAACCATACTTTGACATATCCCAAACAGATGCTTCTCATTTCAGAGTAACACATGTGCGTTTCTCACAAAAGCATTTCATGAAATTCATACACTTTCAAAGAACGTGATTATCTTTCAAAGCAAAGCTTCTACAGAGAAAAGGAACACTGTTCTCAATTTTAACCATACTTTGACATATCCCAAACAGACGCTTCTCATTTCAGAGTAACACATGTGCGTTTCTCACAAAAGCATTTCATGAAATTCATACACTTTCAAAGAACGTGATTATCTTTCAAAGTAAAGCTACTACAGAGAAAAGGAACACTGTTCTCACTTTTAACCATACTTTGACATATCCCAAACAGACGCTTCTCATTTCAGAGTAACACATGTGCGTTTCTCACAAAAGCATTTCATGGAATTCATACACTTTCTAAGAACGTGATTATCTTTCAAAGTAAAGCTTCTACAGAGAAAAGGAACACTGTTCTCACTTTTAACCAGACTTTGACATATGCCAAACAGACGCTTCTCATTTCAGAGTAACACATGTGCGTTTCTCACAAAAGCATTTCATGAAATTCATACACTTTCAAAGAACGTGATTATCTTTCAAAGTAAAGCTTCTACAGAGAAAAGGAACACTGTTCTCACTTTTAACCAGACTTTGACCTACCCCAAACAGAGGCTTCTCATTTCAGAGTAACACATGTGCGTTTCTCACAAAAGTATATCATGAAATTCTTTTGCTTTCAAAGAACGTGATTATCTTTCAAAGCAAAGCTTCTACAGAGAAAAGGAACACTGTTCTCACTTTTAACCATACTTTGACATATCACAAACAGACGCTTCTCATTTCAGAGTAACACATGTGCGTTTCTCACAAAAGCATTTCATGAAATTCATACACTTTCAAAGAACGTGATTATCATTCAAAGTAAAGCTTCTACAGATAAAAGGAACACTGTTCTCACTTTTAACCATACTTTGACCTACCCCAAACAGACGCTTCTCATTTCAGAGTAACACATGTGCGTTTCTCACAAAAGCATTTCATGAAACTCAAACACTTTCAAAGAACGTGATTATCTTTCAAAGCAAAGCTTCTACAGAGAAAAGGAAAACTGTTAACACTTTTAACCATACTTTGACATATCCCAAACAGACGCTTCTTATTTCAGAGTAACACATGTGCGTTTCTCACAAAAGCATTTTATGAAATTCATACACTTTCAAAAAACGTGATTATCTTTCAAAGTAAAGCTTCTACAGAGAAAAGGAACACTGTTCTCACTTTTAACCATACTTTGATATATCTCAAACAGACACTTCTCATTTCTGAGTAACACATGTGCGTTTCTCACAAAAGCCTTTCATGAAATTCATACACTTTCAAAGAACGTGATTATCTTTCAAAGTAAAGCTTCTACAGAGAAAAGGAACACTGTTCTAACTTTTAACCATACTTTGACATATCCCAAACAGACGCTTCTCATTTCAGAGTAACACATGTGCGTTTCTCACAAAAGCATTTCATGAAATTCATACACTTTCAAAGAACGTGATTATCTTTCAAAGTAAAGCTTCTACAGAGAAAAGGAACACTGTTCTCACTTTTAGACCAATACTTTGACATATCCCAAACAGACGCTTCTCATTTCAGAGTAACACATGTGCGTTTCTCACAAAAGCATTTCATGAAATTCATACACTTTCAAAGAACGTGATTATCTTTCAAAGTAAAGCTTCTACAGAGAAAAGGAACACTGTTCTCACTTTTAACCATACTTTGACATATCCCAAACAGACGCTTCTCATTTCAGAGTAACACATGTGCGTTTCTCACAAAAGCATTTCATGAAATTCATACACTTTCAAAGAACGTGATTATCTTTCAAAGCAAAGCTTCTACAGAGAAAAGGAACACTGTTCTCACTTTTAACCATACTTTGACATATCCCAAACAGACGCTTCTCATTTCAGAGTAACACATGTGCGTTTCTCACAAAAGCATTTCATGAAATTCATACACTTTCAAAGAACGTGATTATCTTTCAAAGTAAAGCTTCTACAGAGAAAAGGAACACTGTTCTCACTTTTAACCATACTTTGACATATCCCAAACAGACGCTTCTCATTTCAGAGTAACACATGTGCGTTTCTCACAAAAGCATATCATGAAATTCATACACTTTCAAAGAACGTGATTATCTTTCAAAGTAAAGCTTCTACAGAGAAAAGGAACACTGTTCTCACTTTTAACCATACTTTGACATAGCCCAAACAGATGCTTCTCATTTCAGAGTAACACATGTGCGTTTCTCACAAAAGCATTTCATGAACTTCATACACTTTAAAGAACGTGATTATCTTTCAAAGCAATGCTTCTACAGAGAAAAGGAACACTGTTCTCAATTTTAACCATACTTTGACATATCCCAAACAGACGCTTCTCATTTCAGAGTAACACATGTGCGTTTCTCACAAAAGCATTTCATGAAATTCATACACTTTCAAAGAACGTGATTATCTTTCAAAGTAAAGCTACTACAGAGAAAAGGAACACTGTTCTCACTTTTAACCATACTTTGACATATCCCAAACAGACGCTTCTCATTTCAGAGTAACACATGTGCGTTTCTCACAAAAGCATTTCATGGAATTCATACACTTTCTAAGAACGTGATTATCTTTCAAAGTAAAGCTTCTACAGAGAAAAGGAACACTGTTCTCACTTTTAACCAGACTTTGACATATGCCAAACAGACGCTTCTCATTTCAGAGTAACACATGTGCGTTTCTCACAAAAGCATTTCATGAAATTCATACACTTTCAAAGAACGTGATTATCTTTCAAAGTAAAGCTTCTACAGAGAAAAGGAACACTGTTCTCACTTTTAACCAGACTTTGACCTACCCCAAACAGAGGCTTCTCATTTCAGAGTAACACATGTGCGTTTCTCACAAAAGTATATCATGAAATTCTTTTGCTTTCAAAGAACGTGATTATCTTTCAAAGCAAAGCTTCTACAGAGAAAAGGAACACTGTTCTCACTTTTAACCATACTTTGACATATCACAAACAGACGCTTCTCATTTCAGAGTAACACATGTGCGTTTCTCACAAAAGCATTTCATGAAATTCATACACTTTCAAAGAACGTGATTATCATTCAAAGTAAAGCTTCTACAGATAAAAGGAACACTGTTCTCACTTTTAACCATACTTTGACCTACCCCAAACAGACGCTTCTCATTTCAGAGTAACACATGTGCGTTTCTCACAAAAGCATTTCATGAAACTCAAACACTTTCAAAGAACGTGATTATCTTTCAAAGCAAAGCTTCTACAGAGAAAAGGAAAACTGTTAACACTTTTAACCATACTTTGACATATCCCAAACAGACGCTTCTTATTTCAGAGTAACACATGTGCGTTTCTCACAAAAGCATTTTATGAAATTCATACACTTTCAAAAAACGTGATTATCTTTCAAAGTAAAGCTTCTACAGAGAAAAGGAACACTGTTCTCACTTTTAACCATACTTTGATATATCTCAAACAGACACTTCTCATTTCTGAGTAACACATGTGCGTTTCTCACAAAAGCCTTTCATGAAATTCATACACTTTCAAAGAACGTGATTATCTTTCAAAGTAAAGCTTCTACAGAGAAAAGGAACACTGTTCTAACTTTTAACCATACTTTGACATATCCCAAACAGACGCTTCTCATTTCAGAGTAAAACATGTGCGTTTCTCACAAAAGCATATCATGAAATTCATACACTTTCAAAGAACGTGATTATCTTTCAAAGCAAAGCTTCTACAGAGAAAAGGAACACTGTTCTCACTTTTAACCATACTTTGACATATCCCAAACAGACGCTTCTCATTTCAGAGTAACACATGTGCGTTTCTCACAAAAGCATTTCATGAAATTCATACACTTTCAAAGAACGTGATTATCTTTCAAAGCAAAGCTTCTACAGAGAAAAGGAACACTGTTCTCAATTTTAACCATACTTTGACATATCCCAAACAGACGCTTCTCATTTCAGAGTAACACATGTGCGTTTCTCACAAAAGCATTTCATGAAATTCATACACTTTCAAAGAACGTGATTATCTTTCAAAGTAAAGCTTCTACAGAGAAAAGGAACACTGTTCTCACTTTTAACCATACTTTGACATATCCCAAACAGACGCTTCTCATTTCAGAGTAACACATGTGCGTTTCTCACAAAAGCATTTCATGAAATTCATACACTTTCAAAGAACGTGATTATCTTTCAAAGTAAAGCTTCTACAGAGAAAAGGAACACTGTTCTCACTTTTAACCATACTTTGACATATCCCAAACAGACGCTTCTCATTTCAGAGTAACACATGTGCGTTTCTCACAAAAGCATTTCATGAAATTCATACACTTTCAAAGAACGTGATTATCTTTCAAAGCAAAGCTTCTACAGAGAAAAGGAACACTGTTCTCAATTTTAACCATACTTTGACATATCCCAAACAGACGCTTCTCATTTCAGAGTAACACATGTGCGTTTCTCACAAAAGCATTTCATGAAATTCATACACTTTCAAAGAACGTGATTATCTTTCAAAGTAAAGCTACTACAGAGAAAAGGAACACTGTTCTCACTTTTAACCATACTTTGACATATCCCAAACAGACGCTTCTCATTTCAGAGTAACACATGTGCGTTTCTCACAAAAGCATTTCATGGAATTCATACACTTTCTAAGAACGTGATTATCTTTCAAAGTAAAGCTTCTACAGAGAAAAGGAACACTGTTCTCACTTTTAACCAGACTTTGACATATGCCAAACAGACGCTTCTCATTTCAGAGTAACACATGTGCGTTTCTCACAAAAGCATTTCATGAAATTCATACACTTTCAAAGAACGTGATTATCTTTCAAAGTAAAGCTTCTACAGAGAAAAGGAACACTGTTCTCACTTTTAACCAGACTTTGACCTACCCCAAACAGAGGCTTCTCATTTCAGAGTAACACATGTGCGTTTCTCACAAAAGTATATCATGAAATTCTTTTGCTTTCAAAGAACGTGATTATCTTTCAAAGCAAAGCTTCTACAGAGAAAAGGAACACTGTTCTCACTTTTAACCATACTTTGACATATCACAAACAGACGCTTCTCATTTCAGAGTAACACATGTGCGTTTCTCACAAAAGCATTTCATGAAATTCATACACTTTCAAAGAACGTGATTATCATTCAAAGTAAAGCTTCTACAGATAAAAGGAACACTGTTCTCACTTTTAACCATACTTTGACCTACCCCAAACAGACGCTTCTCATTTCAGAGTAACACATGTGCGTTTCTCACAAAAGCATTTCATGAAACTCAAACACTTTCAAAGAACGTGATTATCTTTCAAAGCAAAGCTTCTACAGAGAAAAGGAAAACTGTTAACACTTTTAACCATACTTTGACATATCCCAAACAGACGCTTCTTATTTCAGAGTAACACATGTGCGTTTCTCACAAAAGCATTTTATGAAATTCATACCCTTTCAAAAACGTGATTATCTTTCAAAGTAAAGCTTCTACAGAGAAAAGGAACACTGTTCTCACTTTTAACCATACTTTGATATATCTCAAACAGACACTTCTCATTTCTGAGTAACACATGTGCGTTTCTCACAAAAGCCTTTCATGAAATTCATACACTTTCAAAGAACGTGATTATCTTTCAAAGTAAAGCTTCTACAGAGAAAAGGAACACTGTTCTAACTTTTAACCATACTTTGACATATCCCAAACAGACGCTTCTCATTTCAGAGTAAAACATGTGCGTTTCTCACAAAAGCATATCATGAAATTCTTTTACTTTCAAAGAACGTGATTATCTTTCAAAGTAAAGCTTCTACAGAGAAAAGGAACACTGTTCTCACTTTTAACCATACTTTGACATATCCCAAACAGACGCTTCTCATTTCAGAGTAACACATGTGCGTTTCTCACAAAAGCATTTCATGAAATTCATACACTTTCAAAGAACGTGATTATCTTTCAAAGCAAAGCTTCTACAGAGAAAAGGAACACTGTTCTCAATTTTAACCATACTTTGACATATCCCAAACAGACGCTTCTCATTTCAGAGTAACACATGTGCGTTTCTCACAAAAGCATATCTTGAAATTCATACACTTTCAAAGAACGTGATTATCTTTCAAAGTAAAGCTTCTACAGAGAAAAGGAACACTGTTCTCACTTTTAACAATACTTTGTCATATTCCAAACAGACGCTTCTCATTTCAGAGTAACACATGTGCGTTTCTCACAAAAGCATTTCATGAAATTCATACACTTTCAAAGAACGTGATTATCTTTCAAAGTAAAGCTTCTACAGAGAAAAGGAACACTGTTCTCACTTTTAACCATACTTTGACATATCCCAAACAGACGCTTCTCATTTCAGAGTAACACATGTGCGTTTCTCACAAAAGCATATCATGAAATTCATACACTTTCAAAGAACGTGATTATCTTTCAAAGTAAAGCTTCTACAGAGAAAAGGAACACTGTTCTCACTTTTAACCATACTTTGACATAGCCCAAACAGATGCTTCTCATTTCAGAGTAACACATGTGCGTTTCTCACAAAAGCATTTCATGAACTTCATACACTTTAAAGAACGTGATTATCTTTCAAAGCAATGCTTCTACAGAGAAAAGGAACACTGTTCTCAATTTTAACCATACTTTGACATATCCCAAACAGACGCTTCTCATTTCAGAGTAACACATGTGCGTTTCTCACAAAAGCATTTCATGAAATTCATACACTTTCAAAGAACGTGATTATCTTTCAAAGTAAAGCTACTACAGAGAAAAGGAACACTGTTCTCACTTTTAACCATACTTTGACATATCCCAAACAGACGCTTCTCATTTCAGAGTAACACATGTGCGTTTCTCACAAAAGCATTTCATGGAATTCATACACTTTCTAAGAACGTGATTATCTTTCAAAGTAAAGCTTCTACAGAGAAAAGGAACACTGTTCTCACTTTTAACCAGACTTTGACATATGCCAAACAGACGCTTCTCATTTCAGAGTAACACATGTGCGTTTCTCACAAAAGCATTTCATGAAATTCATACACTTTCAAAGAACGTGATTATCTTTCAAAGTAAAGCTTCTACAGAGAAAAGGAACACTGTTCTCACTTTTAACCAGACTTTGACCTACCCCAAACAGAGGCTTCTCATTTCAGAGTAACACATGTGCGTTTCTCACAAAAGTATATCATGAAATTCTTTTGCTTTCAAAGAACGTGATTATCTTTCAAAGCAAAGCTTCTACAGAGAAAAGGAACACTGTTCTCACTTTTAACCATACTTTGACATATCACAAACAGACGCTTCTCATTTCAGAGTAACACATGTGCGTTTCTCACAAAAGCATTTCATGAAATTCATACACTTTCAAAGAACGTGATTATCATTCAAAGTAAAGCTTCTACAGATAAAAGGAACACTGTTCTCACTTTTAACCATACTTTGACCTACCCCAAACAGACGCTTCTCATTTCAGAGTAACACATGTGCGTTTCTCACAAAAGCATTTCATGAAACTCAAACACTTTCAAAGAACGTGATTATCTTTCAAAGCAAAGCTTCTACAGAGAAAAGGAAAACTGTTAACACTTTTAACCATACTTTGACATATCCCAAACAGACGCTTCTTATTTCAGAGTAACACATGTGCGTTTCTCACAAAAGCATTTTATGAAATTCATACACTTTCAAAAAACGTGATTATCTTTCAAAGTAAAGCTTCTACAGAGAAAAGGAACACTGTTCTCACTTTTAACCATACTTTGATATATCTCAAACAGACACTTCTCATTTCTGAGTAACACATGTGCGTTTCTCACAAAAGCCTTTCATGAAATTCATACACTTTCAAAGAACGTGATTATCTTTCAAAGTAAAGCTTCTACAGAGAAAAGGAACACTGTTCTAACTTTTAACCATACTTTGACATATCCCAAACAGACGCTTCTCATTTCAGAGTAAAACATGTGCGTTTCTCACAAAAGCATATCATGAAATTCATACACTTTCAAAGAACGTGATTATCTTTCAAAGTAAAGCTTCTACAGAGAAAAGGAACACTGTTCTCACTTTTAACCATACTTTGACATATCCCAAACAGACGCTTCTCATTTCAGAGTAACACATGTGCGTTTCTCACAAAAGCATTTCATGAAATTCATACACTTTCAAAGAACGTGATTATCTTTCAAAGTAAAGCTTCTACAGAGAAAAGGAACACTGTTCTCACTTTTAACCATACTTTGATATATCCCAAACAGACGCTTCTCATTTCAGAGTAACACATGTGCGTTTCTCACAAAAGCATATCATGAAATTCATACACTTTCAAAGAACGTGATTATCTTTCAAAGTAAAGCTTCTACAGAGAAAAGGAACACTGTTCTCACTTTTAACCATACTTTGACATATTCCAAACAGACGCTTCTCATTTCAGAGTAACACATGTGCGTTTCTCACAAAAGCATTTCATGAAATTCATACACTTTCAAAGAACGTGATTATCTTTCAAAGTAAAGCTTCTACAGAGAAAAGGAACACTGTTCTCACTTTTAACCATACTTTGACATATCCCAAACAGACGCTTCTCATTTCAGAGTAACACATGTGCGTTTCTCACAAAAGCATTTCATGAAATTCATACACTTTCAAAGAACGTGATTATCTTTCAAAGTAAAGCTTCTACGGAGAAAAGGAACACTGTTCTCACTTTTAACCATACTTTGACATATCCCAAACAGACGCTTCTCATTTCAGAGTAACACATGTGCGTTTCTCACAAAAGCATTTCATGAAATTCATACACTTTCAAAGAACGTGATTATCTTTCAAAGCAAAGCTTCTACAGAGAAAAGGAACACTGTTCTCACTTTTAACCATACTTTGACATATCCCAAACAGACGCTTCTCATTTCAGAGTAACACATGTGCGTTTCTCACAAAAGCATTTCATGAAATTCATACACTTTCAAAGAACGTGATTATCTTTCAAAGTAAAGCTTCTACAGAGAAAAGGAACACTGTTCTCACTTTTAACCATACTTTGACATATCCCAAACAGACGCTTCTCATTTCAGAGTAACACATGTGCGTTTCTCACAAAAGCATATCATGAAATTCATACACTTTCAAAGAACGTGATTATCTTTCAAAGTAAAGCTTCTACAGAGAAAAGGAACACTGTTCTCACTTTTAACCATACTTTGACATAGCCCAAACAGATGCTTCTCATTTCAGAGTAACACATGTGCGTTTCTCACAAAAGCATTTCATGAAATTCATACACTTTCAAAGAACGTGATTATCTTTCAAAGCAAAGCTTCTACAGAGAAAAGGAACACTGTTCTCAATTTTAACCATACTTTGACATATCCCAAACAGACGCTTCTCATTTCAGAGTAACACATGTGCGTTTCTCACAAAAGCATTTCATGAAATTCATACACTTTCAAAGAACGTGATTATCTTTCAAAGTAAAGCTACTACAGAGAAAAGGAACACTGTTCTCACTTTTAACCATACTTTGACATATCCCAAACAGACGCTTCTCATTTCAGAGTAACACATGTGCGTTTCTCACAAAAGCATTTCATGGAATTCATACACTTTCAAAGAACGTGATTATCTTTCAAAGTAAAGCTTCTACAGAGAAAAGGAACACTGTTCTCACTTTTAACCAGACTTTGACATATGCCAAACAGACGCTTCTCATTTCAGAGTAACACATGTGCGTTTCTCACAAAAGCATTTCATGAAATTCATACACTTTCAAAGAACGTGATTATCTTTCAAAGTAAAGCTTCTACAGAGAAAAGGAACACTGTTCTCACTTTTAACCAGACTTTGACCTACCCCAAACAGAGGCTTCTCATTTCAGAGTAACACATGTGCGTTTCTCACAAAAGTATATCATGAAATTCTTTTGCTTTCAAAGAACGTGATTATCTTTCAAAGCAAAGCTTCTACAGAGAAAAGGAACACTGTTCTCACTTTTAACCATACTTTGACATATCCCAAACAGACGCTTCTCATTTCAGAGTAACACATGTGCGTTTCTCACAAAAGCATTTCATGAAATTCATACACTTTCAAAGAACGTGATTATCTTTCAAAGTAAAGCTTCTACAGAGAAAAGGAACACTGTTCTCACTTTTAACCATACTTTGACATATCCCAAACAGACGCTTCTCATTTCAGAGTAACACATGTGCGTTTCTCACAAAAGCATTTCATGAAATTCAAACACTTTCAAAGAACGTGATTATCTTTCAAAGTAAAGCTTCTACAGAGAAAAGGAACACTGTTCTCACTTTTAACCATACTTTGACATATCCCAAACAGACGCTTCTCATTTCAGAGTAACACATGTGCGTTTCTCACAAAAGCATTTCATGAAATTCATACACTTTCAAAGAACGTGATTATCTTTCAAAGTAAAGCTTCTACAGAGAAAAGGAACACTGTTCTCACTTTTAACCATACTTTGACATATCCCAAACAGACGCTTCTCATTTCAGAGTAACACATGTGCGTTTCTCACAAAAGCATTTCATGAAATTCATACACTTTCAAAGAACGTGATTATCTTTCAAAGCAAAGCTTCTACAGAGAAAAGGAACACTGTTCTCACTTTTAACCATACTTTGACATATCCCAAACAGACGCTTCTCATTTCAGAGTAACACATGTGCGTTTCTCACAAAAGCATTTCATGAAATTCATACACTTTCAAAGAACGTGATTATCTTTCAAAGTAAAGCTTCTACAGAGAAAAGGAACACTGTTCTCACTTTTAACCATACTTTGACATATCCCAAACAGACGCTTCTCATTTCAGAGTAACACATGTGCGTTTCTCACAAAAGCATTTCATGAAATTCATACACTTTCAAAGAACGTGATTATCTTTCAAAGTAAAGCTTCTACAGAGAAAAGGAACACTGTTCTCACTTTTAACCATACTTTGACATATCCCAAACAGACGCTTCTCATTTCAGAGTAACACATGTGCGTTTCTCACAAAAGCATTTCATGAAATTCATACACTTTCAAAGAACGTGATTATCTTTCAAAGTAAAGCTTCTACAGAGAAAAGGAACACTGTTCTCACTTTTAACCATACTTTGACATATCCCAAACAGACGCTTCTCATTTCAGAGTAACACATGTGCGTTTCTCACAAAAGCATTTCATGAAATTCATACACTTTCAAAGAACGTGATTATCTTTCAAAGCAAAGCTTCTACAGAGAAAAGGAACACTGTTCTCACTTTTAACCATACTTTGACATATCCCAAACAGACGCTTCTCATTTCAGAGTAACACATGTGCGTTTCTCACAAAAGCATATCATGAAATTCATACACTTTCAAAGAACGTGATTATCTTTCAAAGTAAAGCTTCTACAGAGAAAAGGAACACTGTTCTCACTTTTAACCATACTTTGACATATCCCAAACAGACGCTTCTCATTTCAGAGTAACACATGTGCGTTTCTCACAAAAGCATTTCATGAAATTCATACACTTTCAAAGAACGTGATTATCTTTCAAAGTAAAGCTTCTACAGAGAAAAGGAACACTGTTCTCACTTTTAACCATACTTTGATATATCCCAAACAGACGCTTCTCATTTCAGAGTAACACATGTGCGTTTCTCACAAAAGCATTTCATGAAATTCATACACTTTCAAAGAACGTGATTATCTTTCAAAGTAAAGCTTCTACAGAGAAAAGGAACACTGTTCTCACTTTTAACCATACTTTGACATATCCCAAACAGACGCTTCTCATTTCAGAGTAACACATGTGCGTTTCTCACAAAAGCATATCATGAAATTCATACACTTTCAAAGAACGTGATTATCTTTCAAAGTAAAGCTTCTACAGAGAAAAGGAACACTGTTCTCACTTTTAACCATACTTTGACATATCCCAAACAGACGCTTCTCATTTCAGAGTAACACATGTGCGTTTCTCACAAAAGCATTTCATGAAATTCATACACTTTCAAAGAACGTGATTATCTTTCAAAGTAAAGCTTCTACAGAGAAAAGGAACACTGTTCTCACTTTTAACCATACTTTGACATATCCCAAACAGACGCTTCTCATTTCAGAGTAACACATGTGCGTTTCTCACAAAAGCATTTCATGAAATTCATACACTTTCAAAGAACGTGATTATCTTTCAAAGTAAAGCTACTACAGAGAAAAGGAACACTGTTCTCACTTTTAACCATACTTTGACATATCCCAAACAGACGCTTCTCATTTCAGAGTAACACATGTGCGTTTCTCACAAAAGCATTTCATGGAATTCATACACTTTCTAAGAACGTGATTATCTTTCAAAGTAAAGCTTCTACAGAGAAAAGGAACACTGTTCTCACTTTTAACCAGACTTTGACATATGCCAAACAGACGCTTCTCATTTCAGAGTAACACATGTGCGTTTCTCACAAAAGCATTTCATGAAATTCATACACTTTCAAAGAACGTGATTATCTTTCAAAGTAAAGCTTCTACAGAGAAAAGGAACACTGTTCTCACTTTTAACCAGACTTTGACCTACCCCAAACAGAGGCTTCTCATTTCAGAGTAACACATGTGCGTTTCTCACAAAAGTATATCATGAAATTCTTTTGCTTTCAAAGAACGTGATTATCTTTCAAAGCAAAGCTTCTACAGAGAAAAGGAACACTGTTCTCACTTTTAACCATACTTTGACATATCACAAACAGACGCTTCTCATTTCAGAGTAACACATGTGCGTTTCTCACAAAAGCATTTCATGAAATTCATACACTTTCAAAGAACGTGATTATCATTCAAAGTAAAGCTTCTACAGATAAAAGGAACACTGTTCTCACTTTTAACCATACTTTGACCTACCCCAAACAGACGCTTCTCATTTCAGAGTAACACATGTGCGTTTCTCACAAAAGCATTTCATGAAACTCAAACACTTTCAAAGAACGTGATTATCTTTCAAAGCAAAGCTTCTACAGAGAAAAGGAAAACTGTTAACACTTTTAACCATACTTTGACATATCCCAAACAGACGCTTCTTATTTCAGAGTAACACATGTGCGTTTCTCACAAAAGCATTTTATGAAATTCATACACTTTCAAAAAACGTGATTATCTTTCAAAGTAAAGCTTCTACAGAGAAAAGGAACACTGTTCTCACTTTTAACCATACTTTGATATATCTCAAACAGACACTTCTCATTTCTGAGTAACACATGTGCGTTTCTCACAAAAGCCTTTCATGAAATTCATACACTTTCAAAGAACGTGATTATCTTTCAAAGTAAAGCTTCTACAGAGAAAAGGAACACTGTTCTAACTTTTAACCATACTTTGACATATCCCAAACAGACGCTTCTCATTTCAGAGTAAAACATGTGCGTTTCTCACAAAAGCATATCATGAAATTCTTTTGCTTTCAAAGAACCTGATTATCTTTCAAAGCAAAGCTTCTACAGAGAAAAGGAACACTGTTCTCCCTTTTAGACATACTTTGACATATCCCAAACAGACGCTTCTCATTTCAGAGTAACACATGTGCGTTTCTCACAAAAGCATTTCATGAAATTCATACACTTTCAAAGAACGTGATTATCTTTCAAAGCAAAGCTTCTACAGAGAAAAGGAACACTGTTCTCAATTTTAACCATACTTTGACATATCCCAAACAGACGCTTCTCATTTCAGAGTAACACATGTGCGTTTCTCACAAAAGCATATCTTGAAATTCATACACTTTCAAAGAACGTGATTATCTTTCAAAGTAAAGCTTCTACAGAGAAAAGGAACACTGTTCTCACTTTTAACAATACTTTGTCATATTCCAAACAGACGCTTCTCATTTCAGAGTAACACATGTGCGTTTCTCACAAAAGCATTTCATGAAATTCATACACTTTCAAAGAACGTGATTATCTTTCAAAGTAAAGCTTCTACAGAGAAAAGGAACACTGTTCTCACTTTTAACCATACTTTGACATATCCCAAACAGACGCTTCTCATTTCAGAGTAACACATGTGCGTTTCTCACAAAAGCATTTCATGAAATTCATACACTTTCAAAGAACGTGATTATCTTTCAAAGTAAAGCTTCTACAGAGAAAAGGAACACTGTTCTCAATTTTAACCATACTTTGACATATCCCAAACAGACGCTTCTCATTTCAGAGTAACACATGTGCGTTTCTCACAAAAGCATATCATGAAATTCATACACTTTCAAAGAACGTGATTATCTTTCAAAGTAAAGCTTCTACAGAGAAAAGGAACACTGTTCTCACTTTTAACCATACTTTGACATATCCCAAACAGACGCTTCTCATTTCAGAGTAACACATGTGCGTTTCTCACAAAAGCATTTCATGAAATTCATACACTTTCAAAGAACGTGATTATCTTTCAAAGTAAAGCTTCTACAGAGAAAAGGAACACTGTTCTCACTTTTAACCATACTTTGACATATCCCAAACAGACGCTTCTCATTTCAGAGTAACACATGTGCGTTTCTCACAAAAGCATTTCATGAAATTCATACACTTTCAAAGAACGTGATTATCTTTCAAAGTAAAGCTTCTACAGAGAAAAGGAACACTGTTCTCACTTTTAACCATACTTTGACATATCCCAAACAGACGCTTCTCATTTCAGAGTAACACATGTGCGTTTCTCACAAAAGCATTTTATGAAATTCATACACTTTCAAAGAACGTGATTATCTTTCAAAGTAAAGCTTCTACAGAGAAAAGGAACACTGTTCTCACTTTTAACCATACTTTGACATATCCCAAACAGACGCTTCTCATTTCAGAGTAACACATGTGCGTTTCTCACAAAAGCATTTCATGAAATTCATACACTTTCAAAGAACGTGATTATCTTTCAAAGTAAAGCTTCTACAGAGAAAAGGAACACTGTTCTCACTTTTAACCATACTTTGACATATCCCAAACAGACGCTTCTCATTTCAGAGTAACACATGTGCGTTTCTCACAAAAGCATATCATGAAATTCATTCACTTTCAAAGAACGTGATTATCTTTCAAAGCAAAGCTTCTACAGAGAAAAGGAACACTGTTCTCACTTTTAACCATACTTTGACATATCCCAAACAGACGCTTCTCATTTCAGAGTAACACATGTGCGTTTCTCACAAAAGCATTTCATGAAATTCATACACTTTCAAAGAACGTGATTATCTTTCAAAGCAAAGCTTCTACAGAGAAAAGGAACACTGTTCTCACTTTTAACCATACTTTGACATATCCCAAACAGACGCTTCTCATTTCAGA
Organism: Microtus agrestis; assembly: GCA_902806775.1. Taxonomy (NCBI): domain Eukaryota; kingdom Metazoa; phylum Chordata; class Mammalia; order Rodentia; family Cricetidae; genus Microtus; species Microtus agrestis. The sequence goes on along the minus strand of CADCXT010004949.1, from coordinate 9,203 downwards.
GTAACACATGTGCGTTTCTCACAAAAGCATTTCATGAAATTCATACACTTTCAAAGAACGTGATTATCTTTCAAAGTAAAGCTTCTACAGAGAAAAGGAACACTGTTCTCACTTTTAACCATACTTTGACATATCCCAAACAGACGCTTCTCATTTCAGAGTAACACATGTGCGTTTCTCACAAAAGCATTTCATGAAATTCATACACTTTCAAAGAACGTGATTATCTTTCAAAGTAAAGCTTCTACAGAGAAAAGGAACACTGTTCTCACTTTTAACCATACTTTGACATATCCCAAACAGACGCTTCTCATTTCAGAGTAACACATGTGCGTTTCTCACAAAAGCATTTCATGAAATTCATACACTTTCAAAGAACGTGATTATCTTTCAAAGTAAAGCTTCTACAGAGAAAAGGAACACTGTTCTCACTTTTAACCATACTTTGACATATCCCAAACAGACGCTTCTCATTTCAGAGTAACACATGTGCGTTTCTCACAAAAGCATTTCATGAAATTCATACACTTTCAAAGAACGTGATTATCTTTCAAAGTAAAGCTTCTACAGAGAAAAGGAACACTGTTCTCACTTTTAACCATACTTTGACATATCCCAAACAGACGCTTCTCATTTCAGAGTAACACATGTGCGTTTCTCACAAAAGCATTTCATGAAATTCATACACTTTCAAAGAACGTGATTATCTTTCAAAGTAAAGCTTCTACAGAGAAAAGGAACACTGTTCTCACTTTTAACCATACTTTGACATATCCCAAACAGACGCTTCTCATTTCAGAGTAACACATGTGCGTTTCTCACAAAAGCATTTCATGAAATTCATACACTTTCAAAGAACGTGATTATCTTTCAAAGTAAAGCTTCTACAGAGAAAAGGAACACTGTTCTCACTTTTAACCATACTTTGACATATCCCAAACAGACGCTTCTCATTTCAGAGTAACACATGTGCGTTTCTCACAAAAGCATTTCATGAAATTCATACACTTTCAAAGAACGTGATTATCTTTCAAAGTAAAGCTTCTACAGAGAAAAGGAACACTGTTCTCACTTTTAACCATACTTTGACATATCCCAAACAGACGCTTCTCATTTCAGAGTAACACATGTGCGTTTCTCACAAAAGCATTTCATGAAATTCATACACTTTCAAAGAACGTGATTATCTTTCAAAGTAAAGCTTCTACAGAGAAAAGGGAACACTGTTCTCACTTTTAACCATACTTTGACATATCCCAAACAGACGCTTCTCATTTCAGAGTAACACATGTGCGTTTCTCACAAAAGCATTTCATGAAATTCATACACTTTCAAAGAACGTGATTATCTTTCAAAGTAAAGCTTCTACAGAGAAAAGGAACACTGTTCTCACTTTTAACCATACTTTGACATATCCCAAACAGACGCTTCTCATTTCAGAGTAACACATGTGCGTTTCTCACAAAAGCATTTCATGAAATTCATACACTTTCAAAGAACGTGATTATCTTTCAAAGTAAAGCTTCTACAGAGAAAAGGAACACTGTTCTCACTTTTAACCATACTTTGACATATCCCAAACAGACGCTTCTCATTTCAGAGTAACACATGTGCGTTTCTCACAAAAGCATATCATGAAATTCTTTGGCTTTCAAAGAACGTGATTATCTTTCAAAGCAAAGCTTCTACAGAGAAAAGGAACACTGTTCTCACTTTTAACCATACTTTGACATATCCCAAACAGACGCTTCTCATTTCAGAGTAACACATGTGCGTTTCTCACAAAAGCATTTCATGAAATTCATACACTTTCAAAGAACGTGATTATCTTTCAAAGCAAAGCTTCTACAGAGAAAAGGAACACTGTTCTCAATTTTAACCATACTTTGACATATCCCAAACAGACGCTTCTCATTTCAGAGTAACACATGTGCGTTTCTCACAAAAGCATTTCATGAAATTCATACACTTTCAAAGAACGTGATTATCTTTCAAAGTAAAGCTTCTACAGAGAAAAGGAACACTGTTCTCACTTTTAACCATACTTTGACATATCCCAAACAGACGCTTCTCATTTCAGAGTAACACATGTGCGTTTCTCACAAAAGCATTTCATGAAATTCATACACTTTCAAAGAACGTGATTATCTTTCAAAGTAAAGCTTCTACAGAGAAAAGGAACACTGTTCTCACTTTTAACCATACTTTGACATATCCCAAACAGACGCTTCTCATTTCAGAGTAACACATGTGCGTTTCTCACAAAAGCATTTCATGAAATTCATACACTTTCAAAGAACGTGATTATCTTTCAAAGTAAAGCTTCTACAGAGAAAAGGAACACTGTTCTCACTTTTAACCATACTTTGACATATCCCAAACAGACGCTTCTCATTTCAGAGTAACACATGTGCGTTTCTCACAAAAGCATATCATGAAATTCATTCACTTTCAAAGAACGTGATTATCTTTCAAAGTAAAGCTTCTACAGAGAAAAGGAACACTGTTCTCACTTTTAACCATACTTTGACATATCCCAAACAGACGCTTCTCATTTCAGAGTAACACATGTGCGTTTCTCACAAAAGCATTTCATGAAATTCATTGACTTTCAAAGAACGTGATTATCTTTCAAAGTAAAGCTTCTACAGAGAAAAGGAACACTGTTCTCACTTTTAACCATACTTTGACATATCCCAAACAGACGCTTCTCATTTCAGAGTAACACATGTGCGTTTCTCACAAAAGCATTTCATGAAATTCAAAGACTTTCAAAGAACGTGATTATCTTTCAAAGTAAAGCTTCTACAGAGAAAAGGAACACTGTTCTCACTTTTAACCATACTTTGACATATCCCAAACAGACGCTTCTCATTTCAGAGTAACACATGTGCGTTTCTCACAAAAGCATTTCATGAAATTCATTGACTTTCAAAGAACGTGATTATCTTTCAAAGTAAAGCTTCTACAGAGAAAAGGAACACTGTTCTCACTTTTAACCATACTTTGACATATCCCAAACAGACGCTTCTCATTTCAGAGTAACACATGTGCGTTTCTCACAAAAGCATTTCATGAAATTCATTCACTTTCAAAGAACGTGATTATCTTTCAAAGTAAAGCTTCTACAGAGAAAAGGAACACTGTTCTCACTTTTAACCATACTTTGACATATCCCAAACAGACGCTTCTCATTTCAGAGTAACACATGTGCGTTCACAAAAGCATTTCATGAAATCTACTACTTTCAAAAACGTATTTTTTCACAAAAGCATTTCATGAAATTCATTACTTTCAAAGAACGTGATTATCTTTCAAAGTAAAGCTTCTACAGAGAAAAGGAACACTGTTCTCACTTTTAACCATACTTTGACATATCCCAAACAGACGCTTCTCATTTCAGAGTAACACATGTGCGTTTCTCACAAAAGCATTTCATATGAAATTCACTGACTTTCAAATGATCGTGATTATCTTTCAAAGTAAAGCTTCTACAGAGAAAAGGAACACTGTTCTCACTTTTAACCATACTTTGACATATCCCAAACAGACGCTTCTCATTTCAGAGTAACACATGTGCGTTTCTCACAAAAGCATTTCATGAAATTCACTGACTTTCAAATGATCGTGATTATCTTTCAAAGTAAAGCTTCTACAGAGAAAAGGAACACTGTTCTCACTTTTTAACCATACTTTGACATATCCCAAACAGACGCTTCTTCTCATTTCAGAGTAACACATGTGCTTTCACAAAAGCATTTCATGAAATTCACTGACTTTCAAATGATCGTGATTATCTTCCAAAGTAAAGCTTCTACAGAGAAAAGGAACACTGTTCTCACTTTTCACCATACTTTGACATATCCCAAACAGACGCTTCTCATTTCAGAGTAACACATGTGCGTTTCTCACAAAAGCATTTCATGAAATTCACTGACTTTCAAATGATCGTGATTATCTTTCAAAGTAAAGCTTCTATTACAGAGAAAAGGAACACTGTTCTCACTTTTAACCATACTTTGACATATCCCAAACAGACGCTTCATTTCAGAGTAACACATGTGTGTTCTCACAAAAGCATTTCATGAAATTCACTGACTTTCAAATGATCGTGATTATCTTTCAAAGTAAAGCTTCTACGGAGAAAAGGAACACTGTTCTCACTTTTAACCATACTTTGACATATCCCAAACAGACGCTTCTCATTTCAGAGTAACACATGTGCGTTTCTCACAAAAGCATTTCATGAAATTCACTGACTTTCAAATGATCGTGATTATCTTTCAAAGTAAAGCTTCTACAGAGAAAAGGAACACTGTTCTCACTTTTAACCATACTTTGACATATCCTAAACAGACGCTTCTCATTTCAGAGTAACACATGTGCTTTCACAAAAGCATTTCATGAAATTCACTGACTTTCAAATGATCGTGATTATCTTTCAAAGTAAAGCTTCTACAGAGAAAAGGAACACTGTTCTCACTTTTCACCATACTTTGACATATCCCAAACAGACGCTTCTCATTTCAGAGTAACACATGTGCGTTTCTCAAAAAAGCATTTCATGAAATTCACTGACTTTCAAAGATCGTGATTATCTTTCAAAGTAAAGCTTCTACAGAGAAAAGGAACACTGTTCTCACTTTTAACCATACTTTGACATATCCCAAACAGACGCTTCTCATTTCAGAGTAACACATGTGTGTTTCTCACAAAAGCATTTCATGAAATTCAATGACTTTCAAATGATCGTGATTATCTTTCAAAGTAAAGCTTCTACAGAGAAAAGGAACACTGTTCTCACTTTTAACCATACTTTGACATATCCCAAACAGACGCTTCTCATTTCAGAGTAACACATGTACGTTTCTCACAAAAGCATTTCATGAAATTCATTCACTTTCAAATGATCGTGATTATCTTTCAAAGTAAAGCTTCTACAGAGAAAAGGAACACTGTTCTCACTTTTCACCATACTTTGACATATCCCAAACAGACGCTTCTCATTTCAGAGTAACACATGTGCGTTTCTCACAAAAGCATTTCATGAAATTCACTGACTTTCAAATGATCGTGATTATCTTTCAAAGTAAAGTTCTACAGAGAAAAGGAACACTGTTCTCACTTTTAACCATACTTTGACATATCCCAAACAGACGCTTCTCATTTCAGAGTAACACATGAGCTTTCTACAAAAGCATTATCATGAAATTCACTCACTTTCAAAGAACGTGATTATCTTTCAAAGTAAAGCTTTACAGAGAAAAAGGAACACTGTTCTCACTTTTAACCATACTTTGACATATCCCAAAAAGAGGCTTCTCATTTCAGAGATAACACATGTGCGTTTCATAAAAGTATTTCATGAAATTCACTTGACTTTCTTAAAGAACGTGGATTATCTTCAAAGTAAAGTTTCTACAGAGAAAAGGAACACTGTTCTCACTTTAACCACTACCCTTGACATATCCCAAAACAGGACGCTTCTCACTTCAGAGTAATACATAGTGCGTTTCTGGCAAAGCATTTCTTATGGAATTCACAATACTTCAAAGAACGTGATTATCTTTCAAAGTAAAGCTTCACAGATAAAAGGAACACTGTTCTAATTTTTAACCATACTTTGACATACTAGCCAAAATAGACGCTTCTCATTTCAGAGTAACACATGTAGGTTTCTCACAAAAGCATTTCATGAAATTCAAAACACTTTCAAAGAACGTGACCATCTTTCAAAGTAAAGCTTCTATAGAGAAAAGGAACACTGTTCACACTTTTAACCAGACTTTGACACATCCCAAACAGAGAGGCTTCTTATTCGAGAGTAACACATGTGCGTTTTTCTACAAAAAGTATTTTAAGAAATTCTTACACTTTCAAAGAACGTAATATTCTTCAAAAGTGAAGATTCTACAGAGAAAAGGGAACACTGTTCTCACTAATTCACCATACTTGATATATCCTAAACAGACGACTTCTCATTTCAGAGTAACACATGTAAGTGTTTCTCACAAAAGCATTTCATGAACTTTATATACTTTCAAAGAACGTGATTATCTTTCAAATTAAAGCTTCTACAGAGGAAAGGAACGACTGTTCTAAATTTTAACCATACTTTGACATATCCCAAATAGACGCTTCTCTATTTCAGGAGTAAAATATGTTGCTTCTCACAAAAGTATTTCATGTAATTCATAACACTTTCAAAGAACGTGATTATCTTTTAAAGTAAAGCTTCACAGAATAAAGGAACACTGTCTAATTTTTAACCATACTTTGACATATCACAAACAGACCCTTCTCATTTGAGAGTAGCACAAGTGCGTTCTAAAAAGCATATCATGAAATTCATACACTCCCAAAAGAACGTGGATTATCTTTCAGAGTAAAGCCTTCTACAGAGAACAGGAACACTGTTCTCACTTTTCAACCATACTTGATATAGCCTAAACAGACGCTTCTCATTTCCTAGAGTAACACATGTGAGTTTTCACAAAGATTTCATGAAATTCAGTGAACTTCTCAAAGAATGGTATTATCTTTCAAAGTGAATCTTCTACAGAGGAAAGGAACACTGTTCTCAATTCTAACCATATTTTGACACATATCCCAAACAGGACGCTTCTCATTTCAGAGTAACACATGGGCCTTTCATAAAAGAATTTCTTGAAATTCATATACTTTCAAAGAACGTGATTATCTTTCTAAGTAAAGCTACTTACAAAGAAAAAGGAACACTGTTCTCACTTTTAACCATAACTTCGACATATCACAAACAGACGCTTTCTCATTTCAGAGTAACATATGTGCGTTTCTCACAAAAAGCATTTCATGGAATTCATACATAACTTTCAAAGAACGTGATTATCTTTCAAAGTAAAGTTTCTACGAGAAAAGGAACACTGTTCTCACTTTTAACGAGGCTTTGACATAGCCTGAACAGGACGCTTCTCATTTCAGAGTAACACATGTAGTGCTTTCATAAAAGCATTTCATGAAATTCATACACTTTCAAAGGAACGTGATTATATTTCAAAGCGCAGCTTCTACAGAGAAAAGGGAACACTGTTCTCAATTTTAACCAGATTTTGATTATATCCCAAACAGAGGCTTCTCATTTCAGAGTAACATATGTGCGTTTCCACAAAAGTATTTTCATGAAATTCTTTTTGTCTTTCAAAGGATCGTGATTATCTTCAAAGTAAAGCTACTACAGGGAAAAGGAATACTGTTCTCACTTTTAACCATACTTTGACATATCACAAACAGACGCTTTCTCATTTCAGAGTAATACATGTGCGTTTCATAAAAGCATTTCCTGGAATTTATACTAACTGACTTTCAAAGAACGTGATTATCTTTCAAAGCGAAGCTTCACAGAGAAAAGGAACACTGTTCTCACTTTTAACCAGACTTTGACATATCACAAACAGACGCTTATTACAGAGTAATATATGTGCTTTTCACAAAAGCATTTCATGAAATTCATACACTTTCAAAGAACGTGATTATCTTTCAAAGCAAAGCTTCTACAGAGAAAAGGAACACTGTTCCGACTTTTAACCAGATCTCTTGACCTACCCCAAACAGAGGTTTTCTATTTCAGAGTAACACATGTGCGTTTCTCACAAAAGTATATCATGAAATTCCTTTGTTTCAAAGAACGTGATTATCTTTCAAAGCAAAGCTTCTACAGAGAAAAGGAACACTGTTCTCACTTAACCATACTTAGACATATCACAAACAGACGCTTCTCAGAGTAACACATGTGCTTTCACAAAAGCATTTCATGAAATTCATACACTTTCAAAGAACGTGATTATCATTCAAAGTAAAGCTTCTACAGATAAAAGGAACACTGTTCTCACTTTTAACCATACTTTGACCTACTCCCAAACAGACGCTTCTCATTTCAGAGTAACAACACATGTATGCTTTCACAAAAGCATTTCATGAAACTCAAACACTTTCAAAGAACGTGATTACTCTTCAAAGCAAAGTTTCTTCATGAGAAAAGGAAATTATTAACACTTTTAACTGTTATATTTGATATATCCAAACAGATGCTTTCTTATTTCTATAAATACATGTGCTTTCACAAAAAGCATTTTATGAAATTCATACACTTTCAAAAACGTGATTATCTTTCAAAGTAAAGAATCTACAGAGAAAAGGAACACTGTTCTCAGCTTTATCCATACTTGATATATTCGAAACAGACACTTCATTTTCCTTGAGTAACACATGTGCGTTTCACAGAAAAGCCTTTCATGAAATTCACCAAAGAACGTAGATTATCTTTCTTTAAATTTAGTTTATGGGAGAAACGGGGGACTGTTCTAACTTTTAACCATACTTTACATATCCCAAAACAGACGCTTCCTCATTTCGGAGTAAACATGTGCCACAAAAGTATACTAAGGAAATTCCCTGGTACACTTTCAAAGAACGTGATTATCTTTTCAAAAAGTAAAGCTTCTTAAGAGAAAAACACTGTTTCACTTTTAACCCAGCTACTTTGACATATCCCAAACAGACCCTTCCTCATTTCAGAGGAAGACATATATGCTTTCACAAAGCATTATGAAATTCATACACTTTCAAAGAACGTGATTTATCTTTCAAATAGTAAGTTTCATGAGAACAGGAACACTGTTTTCACTTTTTCACCATACTTTGATATATCCCAAACAGATGCTTCTCTTTGTCAGAGTGAAGACATGTGCGTTTCATTAAATGATACTTCATGAAACTCATACACTTTCTAAGAACGTGATTATCTTTCAAAGTAAAGTTTGGCAGATAGAAAGGAACACTCTGTTCTAACTTTGAACCCTACTTTGGACATATCCCAAACAGACGCTTCTCATTTCAGAGAGAACATATGTGTGCTTTCACAAAGAATTTCTATGAAATCTATACACTTTCAAAGAATGCACATTTTCAAAGCAAAGCTTTTACAGAATAAAGGAACATCAGAACTACTTTTAACTATACTTTTACGAGATATCAAAACAGACGCTTTCTCATTTCAGAGTAGCATAAATGGCGTTTCTATATCATGAATTAAGAATTTTCAAAGAACGATTATCTTTCAAAGTAGACTCACAGAGAAAAAGAACACTGTTCTCACTTTTAACTACATTTGAGACAGTCAAACAGATGCTTCTCATTTCAGAGTAACATGTAAGCGTTTTCACAAA
>CADCXT010004948.1:0-81653 GCA_902806775.1 Microtus agrestis | reverse complement strand
ATTCTTGGACATATACCCAAAAGGGTCTCAATCATACTACAAAAGCATTTGCTCAAATATGTTTATAGAAGCATTATTTGTAATAGTCAAAACCTGGAAACAACCTAGATGCCCTTCAACCGATGAATGGATAAAGAAAATGTGGCACATACAAACATTAGAGTACTACTCAGCAGTAAAAAACAATGATATCTTGAATTTTGCATGCAAATGGATGGAATTAGAAAACACTATTCTGAGTGAGGTAAGCCAGACCCAAAAAGAGGAATATGGCATGTACTCACTCATAAGTATATACTAGCTATAAACATAAGATATTGAGCCTATAGTTCATGATCCTAGAGATGCTAAGTAATAAGGTGAACCCAAAGAAAAACATATAGATCCACCTGGAAATTGGAAACAGAGAAGATTGCCTTATAAAATAGTGAGCATTGGGGTGGGGAGAGAAGGGAGGGTAGAATGGGAAGAGGAGGAGTGAAGGGGAGGGTTGAGGAGAACTTGAGGTAATGGCATAGTGGAGATGGAGGAAGCACAGAGATGAGAACAGGTAAAGAGATATTTTGATTAAGGGAGCCATAATAAGGTTTGCAGAAACCTGGCTCTAGAGAAATTCCCATGAATCCACAAGGATGACCCCCACTAAGACCCTAAGCAATAGAGTAGAGGGGACCCAAACTTGACCTGCCCTGCAGTCAAACTGATGAATATCTTAAATATTACTATAGAACCTTTATCCTGATGGAAACAGACACAGAGACCCTTATTGGAATACTGGACTAAGTTCCCAAAGTCTGGTTGAAGAGTAGAAGTAATGAGAATATGAGTAAAGAGGTCAAGACCATGATGGTTTTACCCACTCAAGCAATTTACCTGAGCTAATAGGAGTTTACAACTTTAGCCAAGCTGAGAAAGAACAAGCATAGGTCCAAATTAGTCCCTCTAAATGTAGCTGACAGTTGAATTCTGAGGGTCCGCTGGCAGTGGCATTAGGATTTATCCCTACTGAACATACTGGATTTTGGGGATTCTATATTCTTTGGATGTATATCTTGCTCAGCCTAGATATACTAGGAAGGGCTTTGGCCGTTCCACAAAGCAATGTACCTTACCTTCTCTGAGGATTGTATGGGGATGGGGTGGGAGGGTGTGGGGAGGGAATGGGCAGAGGGGTGGAAGTGGGAACTTGGATTGGTAATGTTTTAAAAATCTAATAAATAAATAAATAAAACTTACTGAAAGAAAAAAAAGAGTTAGTTAGCAGTAAGCCTGAACAATAAGTCCAGCAGTTTATAATGAATATAATCTTATATGTGTTTATTTGAGATGGAATGGCTATGGGGCTGGGTGGGATACAAGCTTCTGTCTACAATAGACATGCTGAATTTGTTACTTAAATGGAGTTAGTTCTTCAAGTACTAACTAAAAGTTTATTTTTATTCTTACAAAACAACACAGTTGTATTTTTTTATTGTCTGTTCCCACACCAAGAGATGGTGTAAGCAAAATGATGATTCATTTTTCTTTCTCCTAGCTTGACCTATGCATTTGAACTAAGCCTTCCCTGCTAGAAGCTGGGATTGGTGACCTGGGCTTCCATTGTGATGAATGACTCATATTACAAACTTCCCTAGGCCTCTAGTTTGGAAATAGAGTACATGACTTCCCAGATTGCACGAAAATTGCAGAAAATAAAATACCCCACCATGTATAATTTTTGCAAGAGTCAACAGTCTTATCAAATTCTTTCTCAACATCCCTTTTAATTACATGAAATAATTCTATACTATAAATTTGTAATTTATTAATACATTTTCCAATACATTTGGAACTAATTTTATAAGTCACCACATGAAAATGACTTTTATTTGCTATAGAAAATCTGAAAAAAAATTAGGAAGACATTCAATAAGAAAGAAAATTTCTTTGCCTGTGTTTTTGCTCCCATCCCACCTAGACCACTACACAGTTTTAACATTTGCTTTCCTCACTAGGTTAGTGTCTTTGTGATTTTTTCTCTATCAACTTCTTTTTTTATCAACTCCTTTTATAACAAACTTCTTTAAAGAAAGTTTCTTGTTATCAGCCTCAATTCTTTCTATGACAGTTTCAGCAAAATTTTCTTTCAATGCCCTAATTAAAAGAGATCCCCCCCCCCCGGATGTTTCAAAAATAAATTGAAGCCTTTGTAGTATCTTATTTCAACCTTTGGCAACCACCACCGCACAATATCCATATATTCTTTCAGAATCACAATCAGCTTCTGGAATCTTATAAAACTAAATTTTCACACTGATAATCTCAAGTAACAACATCTATACTCAAACCTACTGCCTCCATTAACCTTGTAAAATCAGTCTTTTGTCAGTCAATAGGGACATGCAGACTGTTCAAACCCAGCCCAATGACAAGTTCTCATCTTCCTCAAAGAAGAATGCCATTACTACTCCCAAGTAAGAGGTGGTTCAAGGAAAAGGTCATTTACTTCTTATCCCTTAGTTGAGAAACTATTTTGGGTTGCTCTTGATGAATGTACATTAAATGATTCCCTCTTTAGAAATCTCCAGACCTCCAGATTAAGATATCTGCTTTGCCATTTTACAGATCAGTTTGGATCTAGTAGACACCAACAAACTTTTTTTCATCCAAAGTTCAAATCTTTATTCTTTAGCAAAACTTCCTTCCCAAAAATATTTCCTGGTACAATATCTCAGGTATTATTTATTCCTTTGACTTAGGATTTCAGCTTTGAAGTCATTCTTGATTTCTCTGTCTCCTATCAGTTGCACACCAAGCTTTCAGCAAGCCCTCCTGATAATTCAGCATTTGACTACATACCACAGGTTTTAATTCTGGAGATCTGCCACAAGCCAACATGATGCATTGCTTACATTAACATGATAGCCTCCAATGAAGTCTCACTCCTCCCATTCTTACTCCCTTTCCATCTGGTTTTGATAGAGCTACCAGAATAATTTGACTTAAAATTAAGATCTTGTGACTATGTTCAAAGCGCTCCAACAACTCTCATGGTGCTGAGAGTGGAGGCAGAACCCTTGAAGTTACTCACCACACTCAACAGGTGTTAGTCCTTTAGACTTCTACTGCTCTTTCCTCTAAAACTCCCCCTTTTTAAAATCTCTTATCATGCCCACCTATCCCTGTCCACATATCAACACCATCTTTTATTGATTATAATTTAGATGCTGAATTAGTACCAAACCTATAAAGTTTTCTTATTCCATGTTGGTGCACATTTTAAAACCATTATTTTGATTCTCACATCACCCCTCTTATGGCATCTTGGACCTAGATGAAATGGACATGTATATTTTAGTGAAAACAAGACAGGGAAGATGTTCGAAGGAAGCCGCTTGTTGCTTTCTGACTGTTTATCCCTGAAATAATCACACAGAAACTGTATTATTTACATCACTGGCTGACCCATTAGCTCTAGCTTCTTATTGGCTAACTCTTACACTCTTATATATTAATTTAACCCATTTCTATTAATCTGTGTATCACCATGAGGCTGTGGGTTACTGGATAAAGTTTTGGTGTCCGTCTCTGGTGGGGACACGTATCTTCTCTCTGACTCTGCCTCCTTTCTTTCAGCATTTCTTTTATCCCCTCCCCCTCCCCCCGCCTACCTCTATTCCACTATAACTCTGCTATAGGTCCAAAACAATTTCTTTATTTATTAACCAATTAAAGCAAAACATAGATAGAAGGACCTCCCACACCAGGAAGAGGACAAATACTCTCCATTTTTCAGGCTTGTGTATACACATCATGATTTGAGAAGAGGTTCTGTATTTCTGGTCTCTAGTATCACATCTAAAAGAAAGGAATGTTGACTAATATCAAATGTCTCATTGTGCACTCTGATAACTGCACCAGACAGTCATCAGATGTTAATTGCTTCTCACACATTAATAATGCAGCTTTCTTATTTGGACTTCTCAAAATTTTACTACAACAGAACCCCTTACCTCCATTTCCATTTCTTTTTTTAAACTTTTTATTTATTCTTCTTGGTGTCTTTCACATCATGCATCTCCATCTTATTCATTTCTATGTCCTGTGTTTCCATTCTCTGCACTTGCAACCTGCCCCCAAAATAAAGTAAAATAAAATTTAAGAGAAAGTAAGAGGAAAAAAACAAAAAAATGAAAGAAAAATCAGTCTCATCATGGAAGATGTAGTGTGACATATTGAGTCACGCAGTAAACCCTTTTGTCCAGATATCTTTACTTGCAAGTAGTCATTGCAAAGAGTCATTGGTCTAATTCTAGGCCTCTGGTTTCTGCTACTCTATCGATGCTGCGCCCCCACTGGACCTCCTCTTGGTTATCCTGTTGTTGCTCTGTGTTATGGAGATCCTATAGCTTTAGGTCTATAGGACAGATTCTTTCACATACTCCAGCATATCACAGGTTAGGTGGATTTTGGGGTGTGCCAAACAAACCCTTTTTCTGGGCTTGGAGTAGTTGAAGGCTTAATTAGTCTGCCAGTTCTCCCTTATCCTCATCTCCAAGGTGTGCTCTCCTACATTGTGCTGGCTGTCTCACCCCTTGCAGTGATAAGCAAGGGGTGGGGCCAGTTCTCCTGCTTTCCTATCCTCGGGGTCGTCCCCCAACAGTTCTACTGTGTTCCCCAGGCACAGGTGTGGTAGAGGGGTCACTCTACACAGTGCTCCAGCTGATGAGGAGCAGGGACAGCTCTCCTGCTCTTATGACTTCACAGCAAGCTCTCCCTCCTCCCTCAGGCATTGATGGGCAGCAGGGTGGCATTTGCATTTCTTGATTAATAACATACCTTAGGTTTCATTGATAGTATTTCTATAAGGATGTTCTCAAATGAGTTCTAAGTTTAGTTTCTATATAAGATTTTGCCAATAGATTATCTTTTTAAACAAATTAATATTTTTTCTTTCCATTGCCCTATTATTACTTCAAGAAAACAATTACTTGCTTTCAATATTTGGAAAAAATGTAGTATTCACTGTGTCTCCAATCTCACACAAGAAATATATAGTCTAGGTTATTAAATATTTTTAAAATAATTACTGTTTTATATAGCAGAATGTGAATAAATTATTTTTGCCAGCCTTCATTTGATGGAACATTATTTTAGGATGCCTTTTAGAAGTCTCAGCATCAACATTTTCTTATTTTTATTCCACCTTGCTTATTTTATACTTTACTGCAATATAGTTTTTAATTACACACGTGATCTAAGCAAAAAGTTTGTTTTTTCTTTCTATCTTGTTGATTCATTATTTAGTTTATTGATATTTGTTACTTCTTTATAGAGCGATTCAAGCAATATTAGAATTGATAATTATTTTAAAGAGACAGTTATTTTAATTTATTTGATTCTTTGAAAGCATATCAATTACTTCTATCATCTTCATTTGTTTTTCCATGTTAGTATACTATTTTATATATGAATTTTGCCTTTTTCTCCTTCAAATTTAGCTTAAGTTTGGGAAATTTATTATTGCCCAGCCAGAGAAAATTTAAGGATCATGAAAGTTCAGCCTTTGCACCATGATTTAGTTTTTATAGTTTAGTTTTTCCCTTTACTGCTTTCAAAGCAGTTTTAAAATTAGTTATTGTGTCTTTGGTTTCCTTTCATTTTTCCTTATCTCATTCAGCTCCCTCTGCCCTTCTGTCTGGCTCCTGCCTCGTTCCTCTTTATATCTCTGTCTCTTGTCTTATCCTCTCATCTTTCATCTCTTGTTTCATGGTGTTCATTTCTTTTGCTTTTTACTGCAAGACAAAGCAGACACTTTCTAAAGTCTTCCTCTTTATTCTGTAGGTTTCTTTTTAATTTTTTAGAGCAAGTTGTTTGTCTGACTATAAGAAGCTATGTTCAGCTGCTTTAACTCTGTTCTCCTTTTATAGGCCACTCGTTATGATTTTCCTGTCTACTCTCAGAGGGTGAGATACTATCAATAACCACATTTCTGTAGTCTATGTGTCAGGCTCTTTTCCTGCTGGGTCAGTTGGTATCAGTGTCCATGTATGTGGTGACTGGGATGCTGATGCAGAAGAAAGCCAAGGATGTGGGATGTGGAAAGCTGGCTGCTGATCTCCAGTGTGTATTTTACCTTAAGAAAAACAGATGCTCCAATGGTATTATTTTTCTGATGTTATTATTATTGGAGAAAGGGGATATGGCTAATGTTCTGTGAATTTTAGTATGTTACTCTTCTCTAGAGATCTTACCCCATCAATTATGCTTATTTTCTCATTCTAAGCATTGCTCTTTTGTATTTCCATGTTGTCATTCATATTTCATTCTGGTTTTATTTGCTGTTGTTTCACATTTTTCTTTTTCTTTCCCTTTTTGTTTTTCCAGAAAGCATTCCTCGGTGTAACCTTGAGTGTCTTGGAGCTCACTCTATAGACCAGGCTGGCCTTGAACTCAGAGATCTGCCTGCCTCTGGCTCCTAAGAGTTAGGACTTAAAGTAGTGAAGAGCACAGTCTGGCTCTTTCCATTTGTTTTTGAAACGTTTTTAATATTTTAAGAAAAAGTTTAGAGAAGAAAAATCTATCAACTTGAATCTGCCACCCGTAGTGTATGTGGTATCCAAGTAAATATTTGTCTTTCACTGAAAACACAGACCAGACCTGTGGTCATAAGTCAGCATGGTGGAGACCAGGAGAGCTGGTCGCAGGATTCTTTGTCCAATGAGGAATCTAAAGATATGGAAGGCCAGAATATCATATGAAAGACAATCAGGAGGAGGTAGTAAGGTCTCTCACCCAGCTTTTTATTTCACTTAGTCTTTGCAATGAATAGAAGAGTATCCTCAAATAAGAAGAAAGTTCTACTTTCCCATTCTATGAAGGCTACAATCAAAAGACTAGTCATACGGAATCACCATGATAATTTTCACCCATTTATCTCTTCACACCATATCCAGGCAACTCGATAAATGGAATTAGTTATCACATCTGCGTATCTTCTAAGATTAGTAAGAATTAGTGTCCATTTGTGCTCTAACTGTGGAAAGTGCCAGGCTGTACTTTCTTCTCGTCAGAGCTCTAAGGCTAAGCATACACACTGTGGAAATAGGAAGTCTGATTTGTCACAGGTGCTCTTGGGTCTTCCAGTGTTGAACTTGTGGGAGCTTTGAGTATCCTGAATGCCCTGGGTGACCTGGCATCTGCCATTCCAGAGAAGTGGAGTACAGAGAGCATGGAGTACAGTCAACCTGAATGTTCACTGAGAAAAGACCAAGCATAAGTCCCCTAATTAGCAATGAATACACACAGGAGTGCTATTTAGACATCTCCATGTAGAGTTGTTTTCTATTCTGTAGTCAGTTGTCACACTAAGAATGTCACGCTTTCAGACAAAAATAGGAACATACACAAATACATAGAAAGTGGAAACCTTGCTCATGGCCTTCGATATGCCGGTCTTTCTCCAATTTCCTCCCAGAACTTCATTTTATTTACAGTATTGTGAGTAAAGATTTACATTACCATAGAATTTGGAACGTCAAATAAAGCCCCAGCAAAGAATTAATCTGCTTTCCTCAATATTTTCAAAATGAAGTTAGACTTGGGGAATTAATTTTCAAAATTCTTATGCAATTTTAAGATCACACATACAAATAAAACATAATGCTTTTAAGAATTATAGCACATTGTTTTCCCTTACAGCTCAATCACCTTCATTTATTTTTAGCAGCATAGCTTAATAATAGTCTACAATAGTATACGATGCACAAAGATTGTTATATACGTGAATAACAACCTTTGCATTTTGTCAATTCCTGTTCTCAACTCTTTGAAAATACATGCTGAATTGCAACGCTGGAAGCTTTTTTTCCTGCTATGTGAATCATGCCAGTATCTATCTATGTACAGGCACAATCCATTTTAAATATCCACAAATTTCTCAAAAGTCCCAAGTGGTTTCCTTGGCAACAAGGCTCCCGAGATGTAAAGGGCTCACGTAGTTAGGATATTGCCTATCATTCTCCCTTTCTAGGTTATTTTAAATAGCTTCAATTTTCTTTGCCCATATAAGAAATTCTCCATTGGTTGGTGATGCAAAGGCGAATATGGAAGGCATTAGAGAGCAAGGGTACGTCACAGTCTTGTGTGTGAGGGCAAATTATTACTTTCAGCATTCCCTGATTTGTAGAGTGCCATTTTCATGTAAGAAATTACAGTACAAAGAGGAGCAAACCATAAATACACCAGGATAATTTTTAGATAGAATGAGATAAAATATCTGGAAATAGCATTTCACAATAGAGGCAGTGATTAATCATGGCAAGGTGTCTATGCAACTTCCTTTCAATTCTCCAGGAATAGCATGCCCAGAATGAGGTCAGACCTTAGGACAAGGCATCGGAGGAAATTAAACATGATGAGGTGGATGCTACATATTCTATAGAGTCTTCCCACTGCATGACACTTCAGATGTGGATGTGTGTGTTGAGAGAAATGTTGTGTAAGTAGTTTTGGAAAATTATTTCAGGCATTATAAGTTACTCTTTATTATCAAACTACAGTTCACCAAAATTCCTCACAATGTTTGAAATGACAGGGAGATTATTTATTTTCATTTCAGCCTGTGGATTACATGTCCCACAAAGTGACACCTTTCTCTTTTTCTCTCTCTCTGTCTGTCTGTCTGTCTCTCTCTCTCTCTGTGTGTGTGTGTGTGTGTGTGTGTGTGTGTGTGTATTTAAAGAATCAAATGGTGAGTTTCTCTAACATTGGAGGCATATTTCTAGTAATAGTTGTTCTTACAAAAGCACTCATGATCACAAAAATGGCCCCTTATAAATGATAAGCAAATGTCTGTGCTGCTATTCCCACACCCATGTAATCATCATCATCAGTCATCAGAAGCCTTGGGACAACACAAATAAACTCTGCATCCATAGACCATTTATTATGCCACTCAAACACCTTAAATGTGCATTTTCCTACTTACTGTGTTCGAATTCTATTGACAGCAGTTTTTCACTCAGGTATTTTTGATGGCACTAATGCTAATTCTTACTTTCACTGATTTTCTTAATATTTATGAGGAAAAATTAATCGTTGGGGGTGGTTTTCAATATGAATTTTACTGTGTACCTCTTCATGATTTTACATTCTATCACTTTCAAAAACAGTTTAAAATAATAATTTAATCTTTTAGAATTGACATCACAATGTCAAAAAAATGCATTAGTCTTAATATCAGAGCTCCTTATTTTTGCCAATCCAATTTTTTTTCTATTTTCTCCCACTGACTCCTTCCCTTGCTTTCTCCCTCTCTCTGTTCCTTTCCTCATTCCTTCCACCTTCAAGCTGAGTGTCTGGATTAATAATCGCAGCCTATCAACATTAAATATATCAGAAGAAGTGATGAGATTAAAGCAACAATCCAAATTTACCAGAAAAAAAGCACATCACCAGATCTACTGATTGTTGATTTTTATTAGAATTTTAAGGAATCATTTACAACAAATCTTCTAAACCTGTTCTACAGTAGAACAGGAAGGGACACTAACAAACTCATTCTATGAAGGCAGAATTACCCTGCTTTCGTGGATTAAAGGGAATTTAAAAAAACTGCAGCACAATTACTCTAATGAAGACTAATACAAAAATCTCAAGAAAACATGTAAACCAAATTCTAGAACACAGTAGAATATAACCTACCATTCAAATAACTACACTGCTTTCATCCTAAAGTAATTTGTCTAATACTCACAAGTCTGTCCAATAGGTAATAAACAAAGGTGTAAAAAATCACATGATCATCAATAAATGCAGTAAAGTCCTTTGACAAAGTTCAATATACCTTAGTGATAAAGGTTCTAAGGAAATTAGGTATATATGGATGGTATCTCAATGTAGTAAAGTCTACTATTAAAAATACTATTACCAACATTATATTAATTCAAAAAAATAAAATTTTCTATAAAATATATATTCAGACAATATTGAGCCTTCCTGTATTCTTATTCGATGGTGTTTGAGGTCTTTCATAGAGCTATAAGATAAGAGAAAGATATAAAATGATACAAATAGGAAAGATCTCAAGTTGTCCCTATGTGAAGACAATGTAATTCTATACTTAAGAAATCCCTTTAGTCTCTGCCAGAACATTTATAAATCTGATAAATTCTTTCAATTTCCAGATACAAAATCGACATACACATGTCAATTTTTTTGTAAAACATCAATAAAATCTGTATAGAAAATAATAAAAGAAAATATTCCACTAACAATAGATTTAAATGGACATAACAACAAACAAACCAAAGAGAGTAAGGCAAAGTCTACATAAAGAATCACAGGCTACTAAAAAATGACGAAAGTGGAAGAAATAGTCTTCTCCAGGAAAGAGCACAACAATTGGTTAGTCAATACCAAATGGCCATCGCAAAAAACATGAATACAAGTAACATTATAAAGAATGAGCAAAATATATTTAGAAATATACATGTATATACATACACGCATTTAAAAGCAATTAATAAAAAACAGGTCATGAATTTGGGTGAAATAGAATAATTGCATTATAAACTCAAAAATAAAAGCAAAATGAAAAAAAATAAATGAAGCTCCTACGAATAAACCATATGAAGGGGTAGAAAAGACTCTCCCTTTCCTTGTCTGTGGGCTGAATCGAGGATATAGGAAGCTGGAGTGGCCAAGTTAGCACCAGAAACAGTGACAGTTAGAAAAAGGCACAGTTGACGCCTGAAGTTTAACAGCTATGCCAAAAGCATAACAGCTACACCAAAAGTGTGACAGCTAAGCCAAAAGAATGACAACTACGCCAAAAGAGTAACAGCTAGAAAAAGGCGCAAAAATCAAAAACAGTGACATTACAAAGCCCGCGAAAAATATCCCTAGCCAAGATGGTGCTGAAAGTGAGCAAGTGGGGAGGAAACCTGACTTGTTTACAAAAATGGTAACTGGAGATGGGGTAAGATGATGGAAATACCTGATTGACTCATGATCTCCATTAGGGATTATAGGTGCTGTGGCTCATGCAGACGTGACTACTGATGAGGTTGGATAATTCCCCTTCCACTTCTGGGATTTGTGGGGTTTTGCTTTATAAATTGCATGCTGTAAGGAAATAAACTAGTTACTGCTTGACTCTACTCCCTGCTTTGTCTGATTGTCTTGGGGACCTAGGGGCTGGGTGGCGAGCTGTGTACTTCCCCTCCTCAGCCAGGGCCAGTTGAGGGTGGCGGGCTCAATTCTTCTGTGGGGAAGGGGGGTCTACAGAGGGACACCCTCCCCCACCCCACCCCCGCACTTGCCCCAACCATATCTGGCACAGGCATATCTGAAGGGAATGGCAAAAGTGAATACGCCAGACCAGCTTTTTGACAAAGATCCAACAAAGCTTGAGCTACATTATGGCTGCCATTCCAACTCTGATTTTCATCTCCACCTGTTGCATATTTGAGGTACCTTAAACATTTGCACAATTTGGAGATACTGGAATGATAGAAAATTTCTTATGAATCATTTATGCCTTTTCCCAGGAGCACTGTTTCTAAGATTACCCACAACATTCCTGGACAGACTATCCTCCCACTTTTAGGGAGATATCTGTATCTACTTGAAGGTCTTCTCTACGCCTTGCAGGTTGTGACACACATAAAGAAACCAGAGGTCTCTTTATGAGGCTGTAAGATATTCTTGAAACATCTGTCCCTGTACTTACTCAGGAACAAGATAATCAAAACAAATAAACTTGAAAAGATAAACAAGATTTGGCGGGCTAGAGGAGTTGGCCACAGATCAGATTGCAACTCTCTTCCCACTATATACTCAAGAATACACAGCACATACATGATACATACAGTGACAAAGTTATATTAGCTGATGTTATATCTTCCCTGCATAGGGATTTATATTGAGGGGTAAAAATTAATGTAGGAACATCATAAAAGAATGAGATCTCAAAGCCTCCCCCCCTTTTTTTTAGAAAAGTTAGCACATGCAGAGCCACTGTGATATCTTATGACCAAAGAATGAAAGACGCCTGAAATTAGACATATAAACAAATTCCATAAAGTTATAAAACATAAACATTGTATTATACCAGAATATGATTTTTCTTGGGTGCTCAGATTATTAAGATCTGACAATACACTGCTTGGGACATGGCAATCTGCCCGACCTGACTTGGAGATTTTGGTTTGGTCTAGCATCCTGGTAGCCACAGAAGATACTAGCCATATAACAGGCTGTCTTATGCCTGATGAGTCTAAAAATTGGATACTCAGCCGGGCGATGGTGGCGCACGCCTTTAATCCCAGCACTTGGGAGGCAGAGGCAGGCAGATCTCTGTGAGTTTGAGACCAGCCTGATCTACAGAGATAGTTCCAGGACAGGCTATAAAAGCCACAGAGAAACCCTGTATCGAAAAACCAAAAAAATAAAAATGGATTCTCGGGATAATGAGTAAAAGTGATAACAAATGATAACTATTTATCAATAATGATTAAGCTTAAGGGTGAAATGATTGTAAACTGTGCTGTCACCATTTTTCAATTTTGACTAAAAGATATGCAAGAGGAAGTGGAACACACCTATAAACCAAAAATGATGTGATCTACATTTCTGAACAACATGACTCTATCCCTGCTTACTGAATTCTGTAGAAATAAGGAAACACTCTGGCTTCCAGTCAGTCAGGCTGCAAGATTCTCCCCACCATCGTGCCTGGCTCATTCTTTGCCTCACAGACTCCTTACACCCTCTCTGGACTGCTGAGGCTGGCTCCTAGCACATGTCCAGCAGGCAAGGGAACTGATCCTCTCATTTACTAGCTGCAGCACTTGGGAAAGTAGACCCTGCACCTCATCTGTGCAGCACAGTGGAGCTGAGACAGTGACTGGGGCAAGGGTGAGCTGGCCCGAGAATACAAGCATGAGAGATCTGGCTCTGCCCCTCATTTGCCATATTGTGACATTGGTGAAGAAAGATGCCCTGTCTCCCTCCTCTCACTGCCTCTAGTGGATAGGAGAGCTGGTACTGAGATCATAAGAGCAGGGTAGCTGTTTCTTTCCTTCACCTCTTGCAGCATTCAGGAGAGTGTTCATCCCTGCACATTATCTGTGCAATACAATAGAGCTGACCCTGCTGGTATAGGTGTGAGAAAGCTGATTTTGAAGGCATAAAAGCAGGAGAACTGTCTCTGTCCCTTACTCATGTTTGCAATGCCAGGGCACTAACCCTGGCCATGAGGAAAGTGAAGAGATCACAGGCTGACAAACCATGTAACCATCCAAGCCCAGAATTAGGGTTATATAAGTTTGCCAATCCCAATTTCACCCCAAATATGATCTGCTGGTACACATGAAGAGACCTAGACTGCAGAACAAACGCTGAAGGATCTCCATAACACAGGACAAGAACAGGATATGGAAGAGGAGTCCCAGTGAGGGCCTAGTATCAATAGCATACACAGAAGACAGAGACCTCGAACCAGACCAATGACTCTGAAAGGATCACTTGCAAGTAAAAACGTATAAATCACAGGGAAAATGCTGTTACTCGCTGTGTCACACTACAGCTTCTATGACAATATTTTTCTTTTTTTTCTTTTTTTCCTCTTATATATTATTTTATTTTGTGGGAAAGGTTGCAAGAGCAGAGAACAGATAGGAAGGGATGGGGAAATTAATGGGATTGAGATGCATGATGTGAAAGACACAAAAAATAAATAAAAAGAAAGCTAAAAGGCAAATAACAAAATACAATAATGGGGTTTTCCTTTGTCTCCCCAAAAGCAACAGCCTAAAAAAGGAGCCATCAAATAGTACTGTTGAAAATTATTTTAAGGGTTCTAAAGGGAAGCTCTCCACAATTGATGGCTTCTGTCAGGGGTGCCTGTAGGGAAGGACTCTGTTTTCTGTAGAAGGCTGACCACTGGGAGGTTGAACTGTTCTCCAGTGAGTATATGGCCAATACTGATTGGACTTGTGTTTTTATTATTATTTTTGTTTTGTTGGCAAGGGGAAGCCAAAAGGGCAGGAGGTATATATGGAAAGATTGGAAAGTGAAGTAGATTTGAAATTCCCAAAGAATCAGTGGAAATATTATTTTGGGAAAAGAGGTCACTATGATAAAAATGGAAGATAATGAGAAAGGAAACTGAAGAAGACAGTACAAGAGGAAAAGTTTTTCCATGCTCCTGTAGAGAGAGTAGCACTAGAAATGTCACAACACATGATCTCAAATTATGTAACAGGAAGGCTGCTTGTTTGTTCCTTGCCATTTAGCCCCAAAATAACAACACAGAAACTATATTAATTAAAACGCTGCTTGCTTGGCCCATTAGCTCTAACTTCTTATTTGCTAACTCTTAAATCTTAGTTTAACCTATTTCTATTAATCCGTATATTGCCATGTGGCAGTGGCTTACCAGCAAAGATTCAGCATGTCTAACTCTGGCGACTCCATGGCTGCTCTGACTCTGCTCTTTTTTCTCCCAGAATTCAGTTCCATCTTTTCTGCCTACCTAAGTCTGCCCTGTCAACAGGCCAAGGCAGTTTCTTTATTCATTAACCAAGGAAAGCAACACACAAACAGAAGGATCTCCCAACCAAAATTATACCACAAAGCCATAATTGCAAAGATCTTGTGGTTCTGACACAGATAAGTAGAGGAGATGAGAAGACTCACTCACACATCTATAGAACTGAACACAGATTTCTAAACAGAAGAAATACAAAGAACTTATAGACATTTTAAAGGGTATTGAACCACATCAAACATCATCCCATACCAATCACAATGACTCTCATAAATAAAACAAATGACAATAGAATTGGTGATGTTGGAAAAGGCAACTCTTAAATAATATTGGTAGTATTGAGAGCTGGGGCAGTCACTGTGGAAAGCAATGTGGATTATTCTCAAAAAAAACTATGATTATTATATGAGTTAGCTATACCACTCTTGACCACATAGCCAATGTATTTTGTGTTCTCCTACAGAAATTTTTTACTATCTATATGCATTGCTTCTGTACTCATGATTGCTAGAAAATAGAATCAACCCAGCTGCTCATCTTTAGTAGAACACTATAAACAAAATTACATACAATGGAACATTAATTAGTTTCCCCACAATTAGTTTTTAAACTAGGTATGTTTGACTCTGAAAATCATTTTAGAGCAAATGGTTCTTAAAAAGATGCTAAAAGAGGAAACTTCATGTGTTACCTTATGGTTTGCTAAGAAGAGTTGATTGATGAAAGCATGATATACCCATTTACCTGTGTCAAATAAAAAGATGATAGGGGAAGTATAATGTTCAAATAGTATCATTCATATGAGAAGAAAAGGGAATCTGTATTCATCACTGAGGTTTTCTCTTTTCTTCTTGCTATAGAAGATGTCTGACAGAGTGACATAAGGAAGAACTTAACTTACTAGGGTTCAAAGAGCAGAAAGTCATAGGAGCCAGAGAGTGAGATAAGTGACTAACCACATTGAGCCATCTGTTAAAGAGCAGAGAGAAATAAATTCTGGTGCTAGCTTGTATATTCATTTTTATTTAATCCAAGAGCTCAGCTTTTGGGTAGTACCAACAGCGTTGAGGGTAGGTCTCTGGGTGGACACTCAAAGACATACCTGGAAGTCTGTCTCCCAGGTGATTCTGAATTCAGAATAGTTAAAGTTGAAGAGTAAGCAGAAACACATTGGGCAGATGTGTCTTTGTAATTAAAAACATTTTAAAATACTTTAAAGAGTCATTCATAAAGTTCAAAAGCATAGTAAAATGCAGGAATCTAAAGTGACAACCAGCATGGGGAGATGATTTCACGATACTTTAGAGTCCAGTAAGAAGATTTCTACGCATAAAAAGAGCCACAAGCAAAACGACAAAATGAGATAAAGTTTGAAATTTTTCTCAGCAGTATCTTGTAGAGATAAACTGGGTCTTCTAATTTGAAGTCCTTTATGTACATTTTGTGAAATGTAAATAATTTATAATAATATATTGGTGTGATTTATTTAAATATAGAAATAAATTTTTACAATGGTTATTTAGTTTTAGTCACCAAAAGGACTAAAACACAGCAAAAATAGTATCAGTAGACCACCTGATGTGTAATTTCTGGTTTCTATATGAGGGTGTAAACTGCCTGCAGAAATAACTAAACCTAGTTTGCTCCTGAAATGTTCAGGAAAATCCTGGAGAAAGTCATAACAGAAAGAAGATTCTGAACATCTATAAGATTGTGCATGGTGGTTTCTGCCACAAACTATATGTAAGAATAACATATATTGATATTTCTATATCTATGCATTGAAAATATTGAAACATTCTACCTAAGTTTAAATGACTTCATAATGATAAATTTTTACAGCAAATACAAATCAGAACTAAAACACCATTTGTATGAGTTAATAACCATCCTGGTTCACAGTCTGGCATATTCTGCTCTCCTATAAGATAACAAAGCAAAACTACTCAACAGGGCCAATGACAGTGGAGTACCTTTATACCAGCACTTGGGGCTAGAGGTCAGAGAGCCATTTAAGCCTATTATGTTAGAGATAAACTAGGTAACATTGTGACACTGTCAAGAAATAAGAGGAAGATTTTAAAAGAGAATGAAGAAAGAATTTATGAAGGAAATTAACTAGGAAGTATTTTATATTTAAATATTATTTTGGCTGACTGAAGAAAATGAACAGTTTTCAACATTTACTTAATTATGAAATTGAGCACTGGATATTTTATGCTTTGTTGAAATTTTTTCATGATGCCACTCAATGAAACATTGTTAAAAGTTAGACCGTATTAAGTTGTTTTCTTCTTTATTTTTTAAACTTTTACTTTTTGAGATACACAGTGGTGAGGAAAACATAATAATAGCTTTAATAGTGCCTGAAGGAGGCTGTTATTCTATGGTACACTGCAGAAGTACAGGACTAGTCTTCTAGCTTTGTAACCATAGGAAGTGCAAGGAAATAAACACAGAGATATAAGGCATCTCGCTAAGTTAGCAGGACATAAATATATGTGGACGATTAATTTGGACCTACTTTCTCCCCAGGTGTTTAAAATATTATAGTAATTCTAAAAGTTTATACTAAAGAACTGAAATATTTTGGGGTGGTGTTTTATTCATACATAACTTGCACATGATAATCATATATATTTGTTCAAAAGTTAACTTTAACAAAGAAATATTTTCTGTTTCAGAGATGTGTACAGATAAAGCCATGGCTCATATCTTGTGTGCTTTGAAATTTACCTAAAGGAAAATAAGAGAAAAATTTAAGAATTAAAAATCATTTGCTTATAATTGTAGAAAAGCAGAATGGTAAATAGCTGGGGAATAGGACATTACTGTTTCTATTTGCATATATGCTTAAAAAATATTTAATAAGATGTTTACTGAAAAGCACAAAAACATGGAATTGGGTTGATTAAATAATTGTACCAAACTGTGTTTCCAAGCTGAGCCTCTTTGTTGATGACAGCAGGCATGCCCCTGTATCCAGGAAATGAAGCAGAGCTGAGACAAGCATGCAGATGTGTTTTTACCCTTAGAACGGAAGGGAAACTGAGATTCATCCTTTAAAATTCCAGGCATCGTTGTTCTCATAATGTCAAAATTCTCTTAGAAATAGACATTTTCTTGTAATCTTTTATTGAATGGTGTTAGAATTTCTTCCCTAACTGGAAAGTCATTTAAACTCAATAACTGGCTGATGTACCTGTATATGTCCTATCTTTAGAACACAAAAATGAAAAATTATGCCTAAGTACAAATTCTTGCCAGTTCAGTTAATACTCAGTACTGCAAAACAAGAAAAATGAAAGGGACTACAAGTTGCATTAACATTATTACTTCTTCTAAAGTGAGGAACACATTGATACCCTAAAATATTGAGAACTAAGAACACATTGTGCATGCAATCAGCTGAACTCTAATTTTTTATTCTGTGCAAATATACAACATCTGTAATTTACTGTCCATAAAAAGCTGGATACATTTTAAAAACTTTTATCACAAAAGAAAAGTATGAGTGCTTAACACATGGAACCAATGCCCTATGTTAACAATTGAAATAATATTTTATAAACTCAGGGACAGAAAAAGTCATTAATGATAATACTAAGCATATTTTTATTTTGAAATTTTTTATTGACTATAAATTGTTCATGTGCTTTAAAAGTTATATGAGCAACGCAGATCAGATTTTAAAGAGTGAGGAGCACGTCAATAGCATGAAAACCCTTCTTTGACCAGACTTCCTCCAGAATGTTTCATGTGTCATTCCATCCCAGATTTCTGATTTCACTGTAACTGTTGCCCAAAATATTGGAGAATCTGGTCACATTGAGTGAAGAGAGGAAGATATAAAATCTTGGCTACAAAGCTTAAGTGGGATTTTTCTTATTTCGTATTTAATATTTAGCCAGTTTCCTCTTGGAGATTGTGATTTTTAAGAATATCTGAGGTCTTTATAACAAATCCAATCGAAATCAATGAATAATAACAATCTCATAAAATATAGAAAAAGTTTGGGAAAGGTATCTTATACATTTTATATTTCCTTCATGATTCTGTAATATGTGTATGAAAATAAGCTTTATTATTTAAAAGTTATATATAAAATATTTGGATAGAGGAAGAAACTGTAATTGGGTTCCAAAACCTTTCATCTGCAGATCATTAGCAACCAATCTTTCAAACTCGAACAGTGACATATTTGCCATCTATCCATCATTTCCCTCAGAAAAACATAGTACTTGTTTTAGGAGTAACTAGTGGTAGAGAATATAATCCATTATAATTTTATTGGCACCAAAATTAATTATTCCCTAACATGGAAATGCGATACGTGACAATTCAAGCTGCCGACAGGAATAGCGGGAAACTGTTCTGGAAAAAGTCAGTCTTTCCCTTCAGATTTCAGCCACAGTGTGCTAAGTGTTTTTTAAGTAAACTGTAGTCGTATGTTAAATATAATTTTAAAAACTGATAATATTTTTTACATTTTACTTATATATAATGTCTTAATTTTTTATATTGTGTTTAGATCTTTTGTTAGGAACACTGTGATTATAAACTACTCAAAATAGGTAAATATTACATACAGATTTGTGAGTAAAATTACTCTTAAAAAGGAAGTTCAAAGATAAATTTGTGTCTTAAGAAAAGTTATAGATTGAAAACAGAGATTG
Organism: Microtus agrestis; assembly: GCA_902806775.1. Lineage (NCBI taxonomy): Eukaryota > Metazoa > Chordata > Mammalia > Rodentia > Cricetidae > Microtus > Microtus agrestis. Next base: position 62,444 of record CADCXT010004948.1, on the reverse strand, counting down.
CTTGTTTGTTTCCTGGCTGCCTAGACACGAATAATCAATCACACAGAAACTATATTAATTACACCGTTTGACTTATTAGCTCAGACTTCTTATTAACTAACTCTTATATCTTCAATTAACCCATTTCTATTCATCTGTATATCACCACAAGGCTTTGGCTTACTGGGTAAGGTTCTGGATGCTGAATCTTTCTCTTTATGCAGTTACATGGCATCTCGTTGAGTATACCTACTTTCTTTATATATCTCTTCCAGCCTGGCTATATTTTGCTAAGCTATTGGCCGAAACAGTTTTATTTAGTAGCCAATAAAGCAACATATATACAGAAGGACATCCCACATCAATAGATCTTTATTGGCAATTACCCAAATCCTTTCATAAGGGACTAAAATATAAAATGTATAAAAGGTTATTTTGAAATAGTTTGTATATAGGGTAAGATTTTTAATTTTGAAACTGTGATCAAATTAAGTTTTCATATCTGTTTCCTTTTTTACAGATAGAAATCAATGTTTTCATAATTGACCACAGTTTTTCTAGAAAAAATGCAAAAGGGGGATTTAAAACAGAGAATGCCTTTGTTTGCTATAGTTTCTTATTCATTATATGTATATAGGCTCAGGTGTGTTATAGAATGTGTAAGAAAATTCAGTTACTTAAGAACTAGGTTTGTTCTTGTAGGCTTCAAATCTTATTGTTTGTTAAAGTTTGGCTTCATGCATTCATGCAGTAATATTGATCACAAATTTTGGATATGCACATATATGTGTGCATACAATATGTTTATCACCCCAGTCCCAGCTTCTTAAACTAGGCTTACAAATATAGTTTGTTTTCTTTGAATTATCTGAAGAGTTATCTTTATCTTATTCCTCTTTTACAGGGGGAAATAATATAAGTTCACGTGGAAATTGTTGGGTCCTTGTTAATATACACACACAAACATACACACACACAAATATTTATTGCTTATTTGGTACCTAGTAGACTCTTTAATCAGTTTCTTTGTCTCGATAAGCCAAAACAGAATACCAAAAGAAATTCAAAGAAATTTTTATCAATCACAAATTAGCTCCTAGTAATAACATATTAAAGAATTAGAGATTCAAATCTTGTGTGGTTATATACTTTACATCTAAATGAGTAAGATGGACATAGCACTTTTAAAGACATTCCTACAGAGGAACTTTGTGAGAAATATCCTTCTGTGCACAGTGAGAAATCTGTTCTTCTTACTAGAAATAGTTCTTTCTCTTTGTATAATTACTTTATATATTAAGAGTGTCTATTATTATTTATCTCTTTCTCATTACACTGATACTGAAAATGAGTCAAAGAAATGCTTTGCCTTTGGTTTGTTGGTTTTAAAGAAAAGCAATGAAAGGCATGTGGTGCCTGGCCTAGGAAGAACAGTGGTGTAACAAATATAACAGATATGCCAGAAACAACAGTATGGTTTAAGGTTGGTGGCTGAGCTGCTGTGTGCATTTAGATACTATTGTGAACATCATTCAAAGAGTATGAATATGATCAGTATATAATGCCAACCATTTATCAGCTGTAGGAGTTTTCTGGTAGAATTTTTGTGGTCACTTAGCTATACTGCAAATAGTGATACTTTGACTTCTTCCTTTCCAAGCTATATCCATTTGATTTCCTTAAGTTGTTTAACTCTTCTAGCTAGAACTTCAAGAATTATATTAAATAGATTTGGTGAGAGTGGACAGCCTTGTTTTGTCCTGATTTTAGTGGAATTGCTTTAAGTTTCTCTTAATTTAATTTGATGTTTGCTTTTGGTGAGCTATATATTGCCTTTATTACATTGAGGTATGTCTTTTGTATCCTTTATCTCTCCAAAACTTTTATCATTAACAGGTGTTGGATTTTGTCAAAGGCTTTTTTGACATCTAATGAGATGATTATATGGTTATTTTCTTTTGGGTTATTTATATGATGGACTGTATTGACATACCTGCATCTTTGGAATGAAGGCAACTTGATCATGGTGAGTGATCTTTTTTATGTGTTCTTGGAATTGGTTTGCAAGTATTTTATTCAGCAATTTTGCAATAATGTACATGAAGGAAATTGGTGCGTAATTCTTCTTTTTTTTTTTTTGAGTCTTGATGTGTTTTGTGTATTAGGGTGACTGTGTTCTCCTAAAAAGAATTTGGCAATGTTCTTTTTGTTTCTATTTTGTGGAATGATTTGAGAAGTATTGGTATTAGCTCTTCTTTAAAAGTCTTGTAGAATTCGGCATTAAAATTATCTGGCCCTGGGCTTTATTTGATTAGGTTATTTTTTATTGAATACTTCTATTTCCTTGGCTGTTATAGATCTATTTAAATTGTTAATCTCATCTTGATTTTACTTCAATAAGTGGTATCTATCGAGAAAATGGTCAATTTCTTTGTTTTTACAATTTTGTAGACTACATGTTTGTAGACTACACTATGACCTACTGATTCTTTGGCTTTCCTTCGTGTCTGTTCAGATGTCTACCTTTTCACTTCTAATTTTGTTAGTTTGCATATTTTCTCTGCTTTTCAGTTAGTTTGTGTAAGGGTTTGTCTATCTTGTTGATTTTTCTCAAAGAACCAATTTATTATTTCATTTATTCTTTATATTGCTCTCTTTTTTTCTATTTTATTGATGTCAACCCTCAGTTTAGTTATTTCTTGCCCTCTAATTCTCTTAGGTGTGTTAGCTTCTCATTGTTCTAGAACTTTCAGATATGCTGTTAGGTCACTGGTCTGACAATTCTGTGATTTCTTTTTTTTTCACTTTTCTTATTTATTTATTTACTTACTTATTTAAGATTTCTGCCTCCTTCCCCTCCCCTAAGCAAATCCCCCTCCCTCATTAGCCCGAAGAGCAATCAGGGTTCCCTGACCTGTGGGAAGTCCAAGGACTTCCCACCTCCTTCCAGGTCTAGTAAGGTGAGCATCCAAACAGCCTAGGCTCCCACAAAGCCAGAACGTGCAGTAGGATCAAAACCCAGTGCCATTGTTCTTGACTTCTCAGCAGTCCTCATTGTCTGCTGTGTTCAGCGAGTCTGGTTTTATCCCAGGCTTTTTCAGACCCAGTCCAGCTGGCCTTGGTGAGTTCCTGATAGAACATCTCCATTGTCTCAGTGTGTGGGTGCACCCCTCGCATTCCTGAGTTTCTTGCTTGTGCTCTCTCTCTTCTTCTGCTCCTGATTTGGACCTTGGGATTTCAGTCTGTGCTCCAATGTGGGTCTCTGTCTCCTCTAATCGCCTCATCGCATTTGATTTCTTTATGAAGGCTCTAGTGTTAAGATCTTCACCCTTAGTGCTGTTTCCATTGTGTCTCATAACTTTGTTTAAGCTGTGAATTATTTTTTCATTGAATTCTAGGAGTCTTTAATTTCTTTCTTATTTCTTCCTTGACCCAGTGGTGATTACGTATAGAGTTGCTCAATTTTCATGAGTTTTAATGTTTTCTGTTGATTCTGCTGCTGTTATACTCCAACTGTTATCCACGGTGATCTGTTAAAATACAGTGGGTTGTTTCAATTTTCTTGTATCTATTAATTAGACTTGCTTTGTAACAGAGTATAAGGTACTTAGGAAAAGGTATATTCCTTTGTGTTTGTGTGAAATGTTCTGTACTTACCTGTTAGGTCCATTTGAGTTATAACATCGCTTAGTTCCATTATTTCTTTGTTAATTTACGATCTGGTTGAGCCATCCATTGATGACTTTGGATGTTGAAGTCTTCTACTATTAATGTATGGAGTTCAATATGTGTCTTAAGCTTTAGTAACATTTCTTTTAGGAATGCCATTCTGGTAGATCTTTTTTTCTTTAATGAGAATGAAATGGCCTTCTCCATCTCTTTTCACTATTTTTTGTTTGAAGTCTACTTTGTTAGATGTTATGTGTATGGATGGTGGGGCATATGAGCATATGATTATCAATGTCCATGGAGGCTCCAGTACCCTGAAGGTGGAGTTATAGATTGTGTGTCACCCTAAGAGGATCATGGTAACCAAGCTGAGATACTCCAGAAAACTAGCAAGAGCTTGTATCTACTGACCCATGTCTCTAGCTTCAAGGACTGTTACATTTGAATTAAGCTGGTAGTTCACATATTGAAATCCACAATTCCACAAATGTGGAATCCACAAATCAACAGTTTATTGAAATATCTAACTATACGGTGGGTTTCATGTGAATGGTACATTTTCACCTTGGTGCATTAATGTATTCTTGGGCTGGTCTTGAGCTTTCTGTAGTCTTCCTGCTATAGTGTCTGGAGTGCCACCATTACAGTAGAAGTCACCATTTTGGCTTCCAAATTTTTATTTTATACAAGAGCAAAAACAATACAACTAGATTAATTTAAGTAAAGATGGTTCAGCAGAAAAATAAATTTTACAAAAAATATCAAAGTATAGAAGACCAGGATAAATATAAGAAAAGTAGTAAATGGATTGCATACTATTTGTAATATCAACAAGTTATTTTCTATCTAGTGATGACTGAGAGTTTATGTGAATGTCAAGGTTCACACAGGAAACTTATAATTGCTAAACTAATAGAGTTTTTTAATCTTTCAATTTCTTTTGTACACTGATATTTACTTGAAAAATTCAATTTTTATTGTAGAATATTTGATAAATTCATGTTTGAAAAGCTTGCTTTCTTTCTGCATTCTTCACTTCTCAAACTAGTGTATTATGTTTCTACCTTCTAAACTATTAACTTACCTGCCAATAAGACCAACCACAAAGATGATGGTGAACATAACATGATTTTGAGGGATCCTGTTGGCAAGAATGGGAGGACACTAGCGTGGAATGGACCCAATCCATAAATAAAGAAAAATATACAACACTGTAAAGTTGATTTATAATAATTGAATAAAGGATAGTTCAAAACAATGGATAAGGAAAACATAAATATTTGTCAGGAAAAAGTAATTTTGACTTCACAGGTGTTGGTAGATTCCTTAAGTTTTTACTCTCATGTAGAATGCAACAATAATTTTTATAGTTATAAGTAGAGTCATGGTACTATCAGACAAAATAGGAATTTCTAAATTCAGTAGGGGAACTCTAGAAGAAAATATTCAAGTATAAATTAATGCTTATAGAATGAAATTTATTTTTTTATATAACAGTCTTTTTAAACTGCTATTGCCCATACTTGGCTCATTTTCACATTTATCTCAACAGGTTTTTAAGAGCTATTGTAAAACCCTAATTTTGAATTTAAATTCTAATATTTGTAACTTGTTTTCGAGTCAACAGATTTCAGCTTTAGATAATTTTTAAAACTACCTGCATATGGACATACATGAGGAGTTTTACTATATATATTTACTATATATATTCGATACATCTGCCATAGTCAATGATGTCATGAGGAATTCTAAATATCAGTAAGCTTCATGGTACAATAGGTAATAATTGTTCTTTGTCCCTGACTCTTGGTGCAGACCTGCTAAAGTCCTTGGAGATTGTTGATTGAAACATTATCTTTTGTTGTTCACAAGGAGCCTCTTTTGCCACATGTGTGCAAGGAAGGGGAGGGAAATGGGAAATGGGGAGGAGGCAGAAATTTTTTTTGCAACAACTAAAAAAAAGTGTCTATAAGGAGATTTAACTGGAGCCTTTAGATATTCTCAAGATGGGGTCATTCACTAGAAAGATCACAAGATTAAAAGTTTAGATATTTGGACCTTTCAGTCCATCTGACAAACACCAGGAAAAAAAGAAAGCTGGAAATTAAGCTGCAGACTTCAAATTTTTAAATTTGTGTGTATAATTCATAGTATCTGTAGAAACCACTAAATAAGAAGGAAATCACTGGGAAAGACAGGGAGAAAAAGTTTAAGGAAGAGAGATAGCAGGAAACGGGTGGTTAAAGGGTGAATTGGAAGATGACAGGGCTGAAGGCAAGAGAATTAATTGGGAGGGAAATGGACAGACAAAACAAATAAGTGGTTTAGGGGGGGATAGAGGATATTAAGGATGCTTGATTAAGGCATGTAAACGTCCAATTATATAATCTATATTTTAAAAAAAATATATTACATGTTATATAATATATTAATCTTATATATTATACAAAGAATGTGTATCAAATTGTATAATACATATGTATATATATTGAAAAAGAATTTAATTGGAATCACCTGAAAGAATATACTCCTCCCAGCAAGCATAGACTATCAAAGAAATGCCCATTCCTAAGCATAGGATACCACCCTTAAACCATTGACCAGAATGCTCAAGACATCCTCAGGGTAATACATGTGTTGTCACTCCATCTGATTGTCCATTAGAAGTTGAGGGCAATATCCTGTTGCTGAAGACATAACATGTTTCAGTCAAAGGATTTGTAGAAATTATGCTCTCATTATGCTAGAATCTTCCTCCTCGATGGGTAGCTTTTGTAAAGGTGCAAGTTTCTATCCAGGCTGCCAGGAGAGAAAAATATTACAAAGTTTTGAACCCTATGAATGGTAATAACAATTCATCCGGTTAAAAGGAAGCATTGAGGAAATAGTGGCATGTATGTCTTGGAGGTAAACAACAGCTCTCTGGTTAGATTTATGTTCTTCATAAAAGGATAGAATTTGTGACTTGAATTATTACCTGGCCAGAATCTTGTGGCTCTAAACAAAGGTCATAGATCCTAAAGAAGAAGCTCTTATTATCATGTTGTAAATGTACAATGTTATTCAACTGCCTTCTAAATATTTGTCGCATATGCACAGATTTGTCTGCTATCATCCCTCATCAGAGAAACTTATTGCTGTGGGTAAAGTTAACAGTGAGACTCACTAGTAGTCAAACTGTAGAAAATAAATGACATAAGTGCCTGTAGAGTGCTCATCACCAAATGAGGCACTTATGTCATACCCCTACCAACAAGGCTCAGGGAATATACAGAGGGAGAGAGAGTAGTGTAAAGACCAGAAGTCAGGAAGAACTGCCAAAGAAGAGTGTCATTTGAAAACAAAGGTAGTTAAAATCATGAACACTCAGCAACTGTGGTTGAGTACATGGAACCTGAAAAAGATCAAGCTATCAATATTATAAGATGGATGGGTAGGAGTTAGGAGCTCACAAGATGCAACCCTTGATTGAAAAATTATAGGCAGCCAATGGCTTCTGGAAGAAAGAAAGTCAATTTTCATCATAAGTGAGGTCCCTAAGAGGCTGCCACACTACAGAGAGCAGCTTCATCTGTAGGTCTCTCTCTCTCTCTCTCTCTCTCTCTCTCTCTCTCTCTCTCTCTCTCTCTTCTCACCTCTTCTCAAATACACAAAAAAACACACAAACTCATGCACACTCTCCTCACACATTCATGCACTTTCCTTACACACATGCATACTCTCCTTGGAAACTCATGCACACTCTCCTCACCTCATGCACAGTCTCCTCACACTCATGCACACTCTCTTCACACATACACATACACACTCTGCACACTCTCCTCACACACACATGTACACTCTCCTCACACACACATGCACACTTTCTTCACATACACGCACACTCTTCTCACTCATTCATGCACACTCTCCTCACACACAATGCAAACTGTCCTCATACACTCATGTACACTCTCCACTCCTCACACACAAATGCACACTTTCCTCACACACATGCACACTCTCCTCACATATGCTTCATTCATCATGGTCTTTCAGTGTGTTCTTTTGGTTCTCACACTTTTAGCCTTTTCATCCTTTCACCCAGGACACTTTGACCACCAGATGTGAGAGTTTCTACTCACAATGACCTATTCTCTGATGTCAGCTGTTTCCTGCACATTTGATTCATATCTCATTTCTGTCTAGAGTGAGCATTAGATTCCTCAAGTTAAAGGCTCAGTTGTTGAGGTAGCGGTGGGGCTGCGTCCCCGGCACCCGGCCGCCTGCATGGCTTATGCCCCAAAATAATTACACGGAAACTGTCTTCTTTTAAACATTGCCTGGCCTGTTATCTGTAGCCTCTTATTGGCTAGCTCTTACATATTAATCTAACGCATTTCTAATATTCTGTGTAGCCCACGAGATGGCTTACCAGGAAAGATATTAACCTGCGTCTGCCTGGAGTGGGAGAATCATATTATTATTTTTAGGATAAGAGATAAAGTTGAGAGTAGAGGTATAGATGGAGGAATCTGCAGAGACTTAAGAGGGCAGAGTGGGTTGTACAAAACAAAACCAAAAAACAAAATCTGATGTGTTCATATGTATTAAACTCCCTTTCCTAACAATAACCCCTGTAAAAGATTTTCAGGATTTTCAGGTTCAAAGACAGTGATAGAACATGGTATCCAGAGATCTCATCTGTTTCCCACAATCCATGCCCTATGCCTCTCTGTGTCTTGCTTTTCTGCTATTTTTCTGCTTCTAACAGATAAGTAAAGTTTTTCTCAGTTCTGTGAGTTACTTTAGCATTGTCAGCAGCAGGGAGAAAAATATGGTTATATTATCTTTATAGTGACTTAGTGACTCAGATTGGCTTTTCTGGGCATTGCAAGTACAGAGACACTTAGGTCGTTGGGCCTTGAACTTGAAGGATCAGTTGCTCACTATAGGCAGAAATCAAATGCACAACAAACAGTTGACATTAGAGGATAGGTCACTGTGAGTGAAAACTCCCACATCTGGTGGTCAAAGAGTCCTCTGTAAGGTATAAAGAGGCTGAGAGTATGGGAACAGAAAAAAAGGCACTGAGGGGAAGTGTTGGCTTTTTGTATCTTGTAACAAGTTCAAAGCTTGGAAAGTAAAGACATGAGCATTGGGATTTGTGCCACAGATTCAAATGAACTGTCCAGATCATCTTTTGTTATACACAGTGCTGTGATGCTAGGGGAGTGACTTCATCAAATATAGTAATCTGTGCTTACTTCACATGTGCATTATCAACATATAATGGAAAGAATAATAGAAATGGCAAAATATTACCAAGACAATCAAGAGTAGCCAAGTATGGCCCTAAAGTTCAATACTCATGCTTAGAATGCCACATAGAGAAAGGGTCCTATGAAAAAAACCCTTCATATATTTTATAATCACAAAATCATGATTTATTTTGATGAAATTTAACATGGAAATTTGTCTATACAGTGGAAAACCCTCCTATAAAATTTTTGACAAACCGCATGTAAAAATTTAAAATATACAAAACAGAAAAAATATATAAGAAGACATTAGTAGGTGTATTTTACCACAGGAATAGGAAAGCTGATTTGAATAGTGTACTCATGTTTTCAAGCACGCTAAAGAAAATAAAAGTTTCATTTATGTTGTAGACACAGTTATGAGATTTGTGTTTTTGCCAAAATCTAGAATAAAGAATAAATATAGATAAAGATTTTTCTTTTACCTTCAATTTTGTTTTCACGTGTTTTTTTGTTTTTTGGGGTTTGTTTTGTTTTGTTTTGTTTTGGTCAAGGAGAATCTTATTTACATTGGAAAGATGAACCTAAAATTGTGAAGAAAGGTTACCATACCGAATTGAATAAGAACGACAGAAACAGCACAAAAAAATGTCTGTATATGACTTGCTTCTATGGATTGGAAGTGTCTAACCAAGTGCACAATTGATGTTGAAATTAAGCTTGATGCCTGTAATCTTGAATAGATTGTTGATAATAGCAGTGCTACCAGGAGAGGACAGAAAGGCAAATGCCCCAAGTTTCTGCAAAGGTTACACAGTCTTAAGACTACAGGCCAAAGATCTTGACATTTGTGCTCACTAAAGTATTTGAAAGGCACTCTGAATGGATGGATCATTCCTGAGTACCGAGAAAGGTCACAATTAGCAGCAGTGACTGTGTACTCACCAGGAACAAAGCTCAGTGGATTGTCGTCATGCCGTTTTTGACATAACGACGAAGTTGCTTTTTGAAGTGATTTATATATACAGTATATTGGGAGTTAGAAGGCATTGTCAGGTTCCTTTACACAGAATGTAAATGTGTGAATTGGGTGGTGATAGCAATAGACAGACTTATAACTGCTAAACATTCATACTTTATCGTAGCTATTAAGAATTAAACAGCAAAACCATGTCATTTTGGGGGAGAAATATACAGATCTACTTCTCTCTTTATTGAACTGAAGGCCTGTGCATACCAAGTAATCACTGAACTTAGGAACTCACACTAAGTCAACCCCCCCTTTATTTTTTTTAAAAATGATGTTTATTCATTCATATGAAAAAAAAGTTAGTTGTTTGGGATGTTATATGTTTCAAGTTTAGGCTTTTCAACTTAAGAAACATTTTTTCTACATCTTCAAATATGTGAGTGAAATATGCGTAGATCAAATCATGTGATATTAATGAAACTGACAGCTATATTTGGTAATTCATGCAATAATTGAGAAGAGAGAAATAGGATCTCTTATGATCTAGAAAGAAATGTAAATTTTTCCATTGTCACTGCTGGTGAATCAATGAGAAACATGCAAAGCAAGCACCGTAGTTCAAATTTATAACACTTGAGAAAGTCAACTATAACATGAATAAAATGGTAAGAAATAAGTATAGAAATAAAAATAGAATTAATAATGTAATTATTAATTATGTAATTAATTGATGTGGGAGTGTCATATATCTATCTGTTGATTTCATTGGTTAAATAAACTGCCTTGGCCCTGATAGGTAGGAACATAGGTGGGTGGAGTAAACAGAACAAAATTCTGGGAAGAAGAGGAAGTGAGGTCAGAAAGCATGCAGCTCCGCTCAGAGCCAGACGCCTCAGAGAGAGACGCCATGCTCCTGTCTAGCGGGCAGATGGGATAGCTCTGCTCTCCGAGGCAGAGGCATGAAGCTCCTACCCAAGATGTACGTAGGCTAGAATCTTCCCGGTAAGCGTACCTTGGGGTGCTTACATAGATGATTAAAAATGGGTTAAGAGGTTGAAGCTAATGGGTCAAGCAGTGCTTAAAAGAATACAGTGTCCGTGTAATTATTTTGGGTAAAGCTAGCTGTGTGGGCGGCCGGGGTGCTGGGGATGCAGCCCCGCCACTCCTTATTTCAACAATTAATTAATAATGTAATTAATTAATTAATAATGTAAGCCTGTTAATAATGCATGGAACCAGTGTAAAGCTGCAAACAATTTACAACCACATTTAAGACACATTTCAAAAAAATCTTCAGTGTACCCTAGTGAGGTGTGAACTATCTATCACTTTTCAGAGCTATATACAGGATATGAGCTGAATTAAAATAGTGAAATGACATAAGGAGACACTATCTATCACCCATTAATCATTGTATCATTTGAGTGTTGATGTGGGATATCCTTCTGTATATGTGTTGTTTTTATTGGCGAATGAATAAAGCTGTTTCAGCCAGCAGCTTTGCAGATAAAGACAGGTGGGAAATCTGAGCAGAAATTCAAAGAAAAGGAAGGTGGAATCATGTTACATGCAAGCCACCCAATGAGGAAACAAGACATGGAGAAAATGAACTAATGCCACAGGCACATAGCAATACGTAGACTAATAGAAAAGGGTTAATTAAAGAAGTAAGAGTTAACTAGAAATACATCTGAGCCATTGACAAAACAGTGTTCTAATTAATATAGCTTCTGTGTGACTATTCAGGTCTGGGTGATAGGGAAGCAAAAACTCAGTCTTCATATGGCACCCAATATTTGGCACCAAAAAAATCTGCATAAAACCTAAGAAAGTTTAACAAAAGCACTTCTAGACTCATAAAAATGGGAGTCAGTTGCAGCTTCTTGGTAGCTGCATTTTTTTTTCAGATAGTCTCTGATTGCTGGCCACAAGCAGAGGCATGACTCCTTTAAAAGAATGCTTCCTGGTTCATGCTGGTGGCACAAATAACTCTGGCTCTTTCAGGAAGTCATGCTACAAAGCACTTAAATGGAGTTTGTGAGCAGCATGCTACTTTTACTCAATGGCGACATAGATTCTCTGTGTCCCTGGAGCTAGGGCACTGAATATATCTGGCAGAGGCAGTGAACATACCTCCAGCATGTAGGACAGGATGGAGTCAACAGGTAAAGTCACAGCTTTAGTCCTAGTCACAACTGCTCAGCGTTAAAAAACAAAACAAAACAAAACAAAACAAAAAAACCTCCACTGTTTGTTCAGAAAATCATTACAGACAAAAAAGACGTCTGAATGGTTTACAGTATTGGATAAATGTGCACGAGCTTAAGACAGAGAGGATAAAAGAGAGTCATACATTAAAAATAATTTAGGGATATTAAACTGAGGTTATTAAAAGAAAAATAGAGTTTAAAAAAGCATAATGGGCCATGAAAAGATGGGAAAAAAAAGAGAGTCTAGATTACGTGTATTACTGTGTTTTCTTTGGATTTTTTGACTGTTAATGAGTTAACTGCTGAAAAACATTCAATTCTGGGTGATGCTACACTAAATCAATATATATATTTTAAAGGTATATTGACAATAAAATTAGACTCTAAGGATATTTTACTTTGGAAAAGAGGTTCTGCTTTTGTTTCCACAGAAGATGAGAACCTGTGGATTCCTTTCAGGCTAATATGATATATTGGAAAAAGACTCTGAAAGGTTTATATGAACCCTAAAAATGTTTCGTCCAACAAACAGCACAAAGCACTTTGGAGAAAACTACACCCAAATTTCCAAAATGATTGTTTATAAATGTTTATTTTTATTTTAAAAGGATTTGTTATAAATGGTTAATGGGCACAGCCAATTTCCAATAAATAAACCAATTAATTAAAGGAAATATGATATTGAATTGAATACTTTATATTAGTATGGACTTTGGTTTATTGATACAAGTTTAATGTTAATTTTGTTGTATGTGTATTTCTACTTTTGTTTAAAGTATGTTTATACAGCTCTTTAAAATGTATAATTAAAATTATAGATTAATAAATAGTCATAGCAGTCAAACTTATAGTCAAGTTAGTTAGGTTTTCTAGATATACAGAGATATGTTTCAATTAGATAGATAATCTTCAACACTTCAAAGACCTACAGAATATGGAATTTAAAAGTTTTTAATAAGTTAGACTTTTCTTGACAGTGAGACATTTCTGCTTCTGGCAGCACCAATTATTTCAAAGAGGCTGTTGGGCATTGAAGAAACTCATTGCTGAATTTGCCTTGATTATGACAATTCTAGCCATTTGGACAAGAAACTGTTTTTTTCCTGGACTGCTTGGTGGATGCTGTTTGAACAAACATGTAGAACCCATAGAAAAGTGACTATTGAACTTGCTAAAACATGAAATGGTTCTTCAGGGTTCCTGCTTTACAGAAGAAACTACCACATATTCTGAGGAACACAGAAGAAAGCAACAGACAAACTTTGCCAGTACAAGGCAGACCATATTTTCAAATTTCCTTCTTCAAAGAGAAGTCTGCCAGATACTATGGGCTTATGGGCTAAAGATGAATGTCCTAATATTACAGAAGAACTTTGGGTGATTGTCTAGGTCGTGAGATGTCTCTATCAGTTCTAGAGTTTTGGAAGTTACTTGCAATGTGCTTCTTGTTTACTTAGGTAATATTATATCCTTCTGGGGTCTTTGATGGAATTGAAGACAGATCTAATTTTCTTTAGTTATAATAAATAATTTTCTTTAGTTATAATAAATAATTTTCTTTAGTCATAATTTTCTTTAGTTATAATAAAAGACAAATTAGATACAAAACTTTGGACTCATAAATGTAAGATAGATGATAGAATATTTTCTTTAATTTTTGCCAAATACAAATACACTAAATATTGTAACTGTAATTCTTGCTTGATTACTGTTTTTTGTATATAATTTTACCATGTTAATGTTAAAACTTTCCTTTTTATTTAGAGAGAAAAGGAAGAATGATGTGGGATGTCATTCTGTATATGTGTTTCTTTTACTGGCTAACCAATACATCTGTTTTGGCCAGTGGCTTAACAGAGTAAAGCCAGGTGGGAAATTTGAGCAGAGATACAGAGAAAAAGAAGGCAGAGTCGGGTCAGATGCCAGAGAGCTGATGAGGAAACAAGACATGTAGGAAATGAGGTAATGCCATGGCCATGTGGCACTATATAGACTAACAGAAATGGATTAATTTAAGATGCGAGAACTAGCTGAAATATGTCTGAACCATTGACGAAACAGTACTGTAATTAATAGAGTTTTGTGTGATAATTTGGGTCTATATAGCTAGGAAATGAAAGTGCAGTCTCTGTGTACAGAGTATTGTTAAGGAAACATGAAGGGTAAAAGTGACCATTTTGAACTATTTGAACTGCACAGTTCAGTAGGGTTGAGCATTTTTCGTATCATTGTAGAACATATTTCTGATGATTTTTTTCTTTGTTCATCTAAAAATAAATGTTAAGTGCTTCATTTCCTTTTTTTTCTGCAGACCAAGCTATTTGCCATTCTGCTTTCTATGCACTAGACTCCTTTGGTTAACTTTTCTGACTGGGCTCATGCTGCATTTGTCTTCTCCACGCAGGTGCCTAGTTCACTATTACAGTTAGTGCATCGTACCAAAACTTCATGCTTTGTCTAACCACTGCCAGATTTGTCTTCTGTGTTAAAATTGAATAATATATACAGTTAAACCACACACAATTTACACAGCTGTCCAATAGCAGAAACATGGGTTGCTTCTGTCTCTGCAAAGTTGGGTAGAGGTAGTCTAAACTTAATGCATAACTATCCATTTAAAACCATCTTTTTATGATTTTGATTATAATTCAGAAGTGGGAGTTGTTAAATTTTGTTACCTGAAATTTGAAGTTTTTGAAGAGTATCTTCAGACAAATACATAAGTACTGTCTCATTTTCAACCCTACAAATTGTGCCAAACAGTAAAATGTGATCTAATTACTTCACATCTTAGTTTTCATTTGTTCTTTCCCTTTTTAAAATATAAGTGACCTGAATGTGATTAAACAACTCACTGGGATTTTTGACTTTCTCATCTCTGTTTATTGGGGATGTTCAGCACCTTTCAAATGCCTACTGGCCAAGACTAATACAGTTTTTCAAATGTCATATGTATTAGTTAGCTTTTTGATGCTAAGCCAAAATACATGAGACAAGTGGCTTAAAAGAGGAAAAGCTTACTTGACCCCATGATTTCACAAGTCTCTGTCTGTGGTTGACTTAGTTGATGGCTTCTGATTCCATGTTGAGGCAGAATGTCAGGGCAGGGAATGAGGGTAGAACACATAAGTCCCTGCATAGTGGGTAAGGGGCTAAGAGAGAAGAGAAAAGAAGGGATTCCAGGAAACCTTCAGTAAATAGTCTAATCCCTCTTATTAAACCTACCTCCCAGATCCCATCACCTTCCAATGATGTATTACATTGCCAATATTTTGCACTTATATACCAAAGACCTTCAAGACATGATCAGACTCAAGCCATTTGCAGTCATTCCCGTATTTATAAATGGTGTTATTTGAATTTTGCTTCTGAAGTGTAGTAATTATTCATTTGATAAATTAGTGAGAATTATTTTTGTTATCCCCTAAATTGTCCTATGCTTATTATGTTCTGTTGTACTCAGAAATTTATTTTTAAAATTTATAGGTTCTCATTTGTTAATTTTTTCCTTTTGTTTCCTATGGTTTTAATGTCATATCCAAGAAGTCATTACCAAGTTTAAAATCATGAAGTTTTCCTCCATGTTTTCTCCTAGGGCATTTATAATTTCAGAAGTTTAATCTAATTTGATTTATTAAAGTCTTTTAAATTTGTTTTAGCAATGTTTTATAGCTTTTATTGTACATGTCTATTGCTTCTTTAGTTAAGTTAATACCCAAGCATTTTGTGTCCAAAGCTATTAAGACATAATTGTTCTCTTAATTTCATTTTTCTGATTGCTCATTGTTAAGATGCATAAGTGTATCTGACCATGTGTTTTAATTTTATATCCTGAAACTGCTTATATTATCTTTTACATATAACAGTTCCAAGGCTTTGTGTGAATGTCTATGTATGTATTTATGTATGTGTATATATGCATTTGTGTGAGTCTGTGTTTGTTGTGTATGTCTGTCTGCATGTGTCTCTTGTGTATGTATGTATGAATTATATAGTTGTGTATCTCTGTATAGGATTGCATATATGTATGTAGGTGTGTACTTCATGTGTCTGTCTGTGTATATATGTGTAGGTCTATATTTATGTGTCTCTGTATATGCATGATTATACATATATATATTTTTCTGTCCTGCTGGTTTTTCTCTGCCTGTACCCAAAGTCACTTATGAAATAACCACTTTGAGGCTTATTATCGGTTACAACTGTTTAACCAATGTTTTAGGCTTCTTTCTGGCTAACTCTACCTATTAAAACAACCCATTTCTATTAATCTATGTATTCTCAAAAGACTGTGACTTACCTGTTTGGCATGTTTGTCCTTTTGTGGCTACATTATGCCTTATTCAACTCCTCTTATTCTGTCTCTATCTATCTCTGCTCAGATTTCCTGCCTGGCTTTACTCTGCTAAGTAATTGGGCAAAACAGCTTCATTCATTAACCAATAAAAACAACACATACAGAGAAGGGGATCCAACAACATATGTGTGTATATGTCTGTGTTTATGTGTATATGTATGGTATGTATATGTGTTTATGTGTCTGTTTGTGCATGCATGTCTGTGTGCATGTATGTCTGTGTGTGCTTGCGTTCTTCAGGACTGTTGTATGTAAAAGTACAATTTTGCTAGTTCCTTCTGACTTTATTCTTGCTTCTCTGTCCTTTGTTCAGTGTGCTAATTAGGAATGGGTACAGTGGCACACTTGACTTGACATGATCTTAGTCTTTTATGTGTTAATATATTAGAAGAGACTTCATAAATAGACTACATGTTGTAAAGATTCTTCCCATTAGTTCTCAATGTGTCTGGAGCTTTAAATCATAACACTATTGTGAAATTTCCAGTTTCTTCATTAACTTAATAATGTACTTAGACAACAATGAGGACACTAAGAGAGACATACATAGATCTAATCTACGTGGGAAGTAGAAAAAGACAAGATCTGAGTAAATTGGGAGCATGGGGACTTTGGGGAAGGGTTGAAGGGGAGGGGAAAGAGAGGAAGGGGAGCAGAGAGAAATGTAGAGCTCATTAGAAATTAATAAAATAAAAATAATATACTTTTTGTATTTTATCTTACTAATACATTGTACTACTTTGTTATTTTTATTTTAATGTGTTGAACTGTCTTTGAATTCCAGGTTTAAATTCTACTTGAATATTTTGCATAAACTTTCAATGCGCTGATGTATCCAGGCATAGCAAAGGTGCATTTTTGTGGTGTCTTTCTTTTTGTTAACCAACACTGACCTCAGAGAAAGAAATTGTTCTCTCATCTTCCATTTTTAGGAAAAACTGAAGGAATATGCTCATCACAAGTACTTTCAATTCTTCTTGACAAGCTTAGCAGAATTTTTTAGAAATGGCATTTTTCTTGAGGGATATTTTAGAGCATTGCTTCAGTCACTTCAGGATTCGTCATCATAATTCATTTCAGGTAGATTTTGTATTCTGGGAGATGACATGTTTCTTTCAGTTTCTGATTTTGTTTGTGACTGTGCGTATTTTCCCACATTATTCTCTGAAATCACTTTTTTATTTATACGACATAGTTTATAATGACTATTCCTGAGTTACAATTTTCTGCGATCCTTCTTTATTGTTGTTTTAGATATCCAAAAGTTTGCCGATTTTCTTTCTTTTTCAAAAATACTACAGATTAGAATCATTTCTTTTTCCCATTGGACACCATATTTATAACAGATAAAATTTTAATTATTTCTTTGCTTCCTCTACTATTAGGCTTATTTTTTTCTTCCTTTTCAAGATTTTTCTTGTAAATTTAGTTTAATGACTTTAAGTGTTTCTTCCTTATTATATTTGTGCTCTTATTAATTACAGTAAAAATTCTCTTTTTTGTGGCTTGTACTAATTTCCATAAATTTCAGCATGCTTTATTTTCATTGTTACTTTCTCAAAGTATTTTCGGTCTGCATTTTATTTATATCATGACATACTTCCAATTCCATTGTTTTGCTGGTATGCTGTTTAATTTTCACAGGTTTATTTTTATTTACTTTTCTGTTCTCCTCTTGCTTCCTTCACAATGTTAGACAAAGTTTGTTCCCCCATTGTCTTCTAAGTGGAGAGGCCTGAGACACAGAAATGTGTGCAGAAGCTTATTTAGCAAAGTAAATGGCTGCAGTCTTGGAGCAGATTAGAATAAGGAATATAGACAAACGTAGACAGCAACCCATTGGGTACTGTGCTGTGGGATTTCGACAGTCTTCTGAATATTTCTAAGGCATGTGGCATAGGATAAAGTGACCATTTTCTCCTCTTAAGTCAGGATGGGTAAAATTTCATTTTAGGACAACTCTTTCAATTACTCTCTAGAAAAGCCCACAAAGGAGGGATGCCGCCAACACAACAAAGCAAATCATACTATGATAAAGTTGTGGTAATTTGAGTTAATATAAATAGTTCTTAGGCCTCTTAGTTTCTGATACTGCAAAAAGACCTTAGTTTTCCAGAATATCCAAAAGGCATTCTGATCACCAGGAGTCACAACTGGTAAAGACCCTTCTGTTTAGTTTTCTCAGCACATGTTTAGTTTTAATTACTCTGCCATGCTTTAAAGTATTCCCCTTTGACATGCTCAATTTAAAACTTTTTCACATTATATTTTAAGTGTATGGCTGTTTTACTGTACATACATTTGTGCAGTGTGTGTGTTAGGTGGAAGGTACAAGCCAGAAGACGACAGCAGATGCTCTTGAGTAAGATATCTGTGAGCCTAAATGTGAGTCCTGGAAACCAAACCATGGACTGATGTAAAAACAGCCTGTATTATTAAGCTCTGAGTCATCACTCCAGCCCCCAAGTAGTCTCTTTAACGAATGACTTCCTGTCTGATCCTTGCATTTTTTCAAAGAATGCAGGGTGTTGGAATCTCCCTCCACTTGCATGCTTTAAATCAATTGTTGTATTTTGGATTTATTAGTATGCTTTATGGTGCATACATTATTCTGTATTTTCTTGGTAATAATTTTTTGCAATTATATTAATATTTTTGCTTGTATTGTGAGTTTTTGTAAGTTAAATGAGCTTTTCATGATATTAGTATAGCTGCCCATGCTCTCTTAATTTCTGGTTTCAAATAACTTTGATTTTTTTCACATTTTTCTACATTTGTCCTCAGACTAAATTCTGAGTCTTGTACATAATATATGTCCATTGAATCCAGCTTTTCTAATCAACTCAGTGGATGTATGTACTTTGAAAAGTTTAGTGAGCTTACACTTAAAGTGAATAATAATCAAGGAAGATATTTTTTGAAATTGGTCTCTTGTAAGTTTTTTATTCATTTTTCCCTATGCTACTCTGTCATGATGGTTTTAAATTACATTTTCTTCATTTATTTTTTTCTTGTATACTGTTAAGTCTGTTTATAGACTCTTCTATGCAAATTCAGCTTATTTTATTTTTTTATTTCCAAAATTATCATCATCATCATTATGATTATCATTGCTGGTTTTTTTTTGAGTCAGGGTTTCTCTGTGACATTTTTTGAGTCAAGGTTTCATTCGTGGCTGTCCAGGAACTAGCTTTGTAGACCAGGCTAGACTCGAACTAACAGAGATCTGCCTGACTCTGTCTCCCAATGGCTGGGAATAAAGGTATGTGCTACCAGTGCCAGGCTTTAAAATTTATTGTTTCTGTATTTTCTATCCTCTTGTTGATAACTCATTTTATTTATGAATCACTCATCTTCCTAATACCACTCATTATCATTTTATATATTTTATTTTTTGAACATCATAGGGCAAATATTTTTCATTTAATTAATTAATACTATTATCTGTTTATTTATTATGCTGGTATTTACTTACCTTGGACTACAGTAACGGACTTGCAGGTTCTTGACTTTGTCACCTGGGTCATCTTGCCAGCTTTCTATTCCATATTTTGTCAATCATATTGCAACTATTCCCTTTGGGAATAGTTTCAAGAATATTGTCTTAGGTTGTATTTCTCCATTCCTTTTATACTGTGAGTTTTGCTAATATTTGGCATGTGATCAAAAAACCACTCCTATTATTTAAATGCTCACATCTGGGGCTGAAGTAAACATCTAAATTTTTTTTAGGGGAGGGGGGAGAAGAGAGAAAAGAGAAGGGAAGGTTTTTAAAAAAACCCCCAAGGGGTCATGGGGCGGAAGGACCTCCCGCAACACCAGTTTAGCTAGAGTAGCATCTAAATCTCCCAATGTTCTCTGATCTCTTGCTCTGCTGACATCCAGCACAACTGCAGCTCTATCTTACTGAGTCCTTCCTCTGTGCCTTCCAAACTCTGGTCATCAGTCCAACAGGGCTAAGAGTTAATGAAACCGACACCTTTTGCAAAAATTGAAAATGCTGGATTCATTCTGTCTCCTCTAGTTCAGAGGCCAAGCCCTGGTGTGGGAGCTTTGACATAGTTATGATACAGTTCATGTATGGTCAAGGCTGTGAAAATGTTCACCAACATTCTCTCTTTTGCTGCATTTATTTCTTGTTTCTTAGTGGCCTTGACATCTCTCAGTTGATCTCAGGAATTCTCTAGAGGTATTCTGTTCTATACATTGTTTTTTATTCTGTCTCTGTGAGATAAGTTTGTAACTCTCTAATGTGTCATCTTACAAATATCCCTTCAGAACTAGAATTTCAAAGTTACTGACCATGATCAAATGATGCAGTGTCCTATTCATGAATAAGTTATGATAGTGAAATATTTTATAGAAATGTTTATTCATTTCTGAAAATGAATTGCCGAGATTATATTTAAAGTAGGAAATCCAAAATTATAAAACATCTAAAAACTGTGTCTTTTTAAAATATCAGTTTCTGCAGGGCCGTGGAGGCGCAAGCCTTTAATCCCAGCACTCCGGAAGCAGAGGCAGGCGGATCTCTGTGAGTTCGAGGCCAGCCTGGTCTAGAAAAGCTAGTTCCAGGACAGAAACCAGAAATCTACGGAGAAACCCTGTCTCGAAAATCACACACAAAAAAGTCAGTTTCTTTTTAAAATATGCAATTTTAAAATTGGAGCACAACTAACAATCAGAAGGTGAAAGCTTATCAACCATGTTGAGTTGTCTTTGTTTCTAAGGACCCGCGGGTTTGACTATGAAAATAATTGCACTGCTATGGACACTGATACATTATGTTCTACTCAGTGAGTCAGGAGAATAACAGCTCTGACTTTTGTTAATGAGTCTTTGTGTGTAAAGTAGATTTAATTACTTGAGTTTTGTATCTATAGATATCAACTCATCTAAAAAGGGTAAATATAGTACTTGTATTCTCCAGACAAAAAGCAGGAAATTTCAGGATTTAAAATCAGGTAGGATAAAACTCAATTCATCCTTCTATGTATTTCTGTCTACATCTTTCTGAAATATTTTACTTATTTAAAGAACATGGTGGTTTTTCTACATGTAAGATAAATGAGTCGAGTAATTAGATCTTAATGATTACTTATTCCACCTGTCAGAGAAAACAGTAAAATTCAGGTTCTATTTTCTCAAGATTAGAATCATGAATTAAAACACCAAATGATCTTACTTTAGAAATAATTGACTAAAGATAGTTAGTTTATTAGATATGAAAGTTGAAAATAAACTTGTGACATCGCTTATTGGAAATAGTATTTAATGAATGTTTTCCATTGAGCTGTTCAGTTTGTCTCAGTTATCTAGATAAAGCTGTATTCAGCTGTTCACAATAGACAAATGTCTTCATTTTATCATTATAATTTGCAAAGAAAAATATAGTTGCTATTGGTTGTGGTTTCATTATATCTTAAGTACTCATCATTATAAATGTGCTAGTCTTACATATTTACTTCATCGTTCATTTATGGTATTAATTTCAAAGTGAAATAGTTCAAGGTCTTTATACTGTTATGACACTTGTTCTTTATACGTTAAGAAAATACTAAGCAATAATAATAATAATACGATATTCTCCCCCTTTTTACAGTTGAGAACAACCGTAGTTACATGCTTGTGGACAGTTGTAGATTATTTGGACTCAAATTCAGATACCAAAACTATGTTCTTTTGTCTTTGTAAACTATTATTGAAATTTTTATGGATGTTTCAAGACAGCCATAGTTGTTTATAAAGGAAACAATTTGTGATGATTTAAAATTATATTAAAAATATTTTAGAGTAAATCATAGTTATAAGAGCAATGGTTATGTTGAAACAAAAATACAAATTAAATCTAAACCTATAGTAATATTTGTGTGGCTCTTTTGATGAAGCATACACTAAAATTTATATTCTAATTCATAATATACATAATGTAATATTCTACAATGGACTTGTTGAATATCAATTATTAACTTCACAAAGGTCATCGGTCTTCTTATATTGTTTTCCTTAGTCTACAACATTTCTCCAATCTATGAGCTCCAACATCCTATGGATTTCATATATCTCACAGCTATGAATATTGCTCAAACAATTGCATACATTTAGAACATTAAGCATTTCTTTTGATAATACTGTTCTCTAATTTATTGCATGGTGACATTGTGCAATAATTTCAAAAGGCTGGGTTTGTATGTATCTTGCTTTGAGTTCTGGAAACCTTCTTCACGAGGTTAGGTAACACAGTGGATGGCCTTTTGAACTTCCATCTAAGCGTTGACTGTGTGCAGGAATTGATCTGGATCTTTCTAAAATCAAGTACAGCAGTGTTGGAGATGCTTCCCTTTAATGGACAAGAATAGAGAGCAGATTCGCATTATGTCATTTGCACTTATATGCTTAACCATGAGAAACAAAAACATTGGGCCAATTACCTACATTTTAGGCCACTGTTATTTCATTTACAAAAAGAAAGAATTAGATTATATTATTGGTTTCTTAGAATATTTATTATTATGCCCAACATATGAACTGAATATCTTAAAAAATGTTGTCTGCTGTCTATGAAGAGATAACCGATTTATTAAAATATAATTAATGTTTTTCTCTTTAAACAAAGTACTATATTACTTAAAATTAGACATTTATTCCTGAATGTAGCTTTGAGTTGATAAAATTCTAAATAATAGAAACAAAACTTTTACGTAGCTTACAATACAAAAATATTTGCATTTTTTTGCGTGATCATTGTACAGGGATATTTTATAGATGAAATGGCTCTCTATTAAAGATAACAATATTATCAAGATTAACGATTTTGTGCTATATTTTAAAAATTGTTATTTTATGACTTTCCTTTCCTTTTATTTTTGGAGTGCAATAAAATTTAAAATTGTTTTCAAGAAATGAATGCGACAATGTCAAATCACAGCAAAGATATCAGTGAGCAGATGGACTATCAAGGTAAGGTGTTGTCATATGGCCCAAGAGTTGAGAAAAGGACTCATGAAAAATCTAGAATAAATTCCTCTTTTCTTTTTTACTTCTATTTTTCAGTCTCAATTTTCTTGGTAGGTTCATGTAGTATCCCAGGCTACTCTGGAACTTATCCTGAATCTCAGGTTACCCTGGAACTCATAACTGTCTTCTTGTCTTGGCCTTCTGACTGTTAGAATTCCACGTGTAATTTGCCAGGATCTGTTTCTGTCATTCCTGTGAGTGAATTTACAAAGACTGTTTAACAAACTGGGGACACAGAAGACTTGCCAGTACCTGAGACTGAAACATCTGCCTAAGGATGGTGGGGACACCTGGGAAGTTCTATAATGATAATTCCTTTAGAGATGAAAGTGACAGGTATACACAGTGACCAGAAATTTCAGCAAATTTAGATAGGATATCTATATACCTTCTCTAAATGAAAAAGAAAGGCAAACAGGTCTTCTGTGGTTTCACAGGCTTGTTTCCTTGCTGAGTGCTTCTGAAGGGAATGGGCAAATACAGTCAAAAATGGCTCAATATTTATGCTGTTCTCACACTTGTTTTAATCTGGAAAACAAATAGGCCCAAAGAAGCTATTAATATTTTGGTCTGGTATTCCAGTTTGGCATGGTAGGGTAGATACATGGGGATGTGATTTCAAAATTTTTAAAGAGTATAATATATTTATGTCATTTTCCCTTCCATTCCCTCCCTCTGAACCCTCCTATGTGTTTTGCTTGATCTCTTTTAAATACAAAGCATATTTCCGTTAATTGTTATTATATGTAATTTATATATACACATATATGTTCTTATATATGTATAACACACACAAAAAAACCTATTCAGTCCATATTTTATTGATATTTATGGATAACAAATTGGTATTGTATCACCCTGTTGCTAAAGACGCCTTGTAGTTCTGACACCATACTTAGAGGATCCAAACTGGATCTGTCCAGAATGCTTCTCCCTCAGGACTAGCTTTCCTGACAACAAATGGTGCCTCACAAGCTTCCAAGGAAGGTAGCAGCCCATAGTCCTACCTAGCTATGATACCTATGATTAAAAACAACAACCCGAGAACTCTAGAAATGGCAGAACTTGCAGAAATGGCAAGCATATCTTGGCAGTAGCTAACGGCTCTCTAATTTGAGAAGTCTGATTCATCAAGTTTCTATCATTCTTAATGGATGTGTAGTGCCAGCTTGGTGGCTCACAAACATTTGGAAGTTAGGCATACTTTTCTGATAGTTAGCAAAATGAACTATAGTTATTAATATATAGTTTTTTTACATCAGTGAGATTTTAAAAGAAAAAGCATGGTAAACACTGAATCCAGCATTTCTCTCTTCCATTAAAAATAAATTTTAATCTCTTTGAGGCCTTAAATTAAGTTGACATAATTTCTACTATGCTAATTATTACCAGATATTTTCAGCACATGATCATAGAATTAGAATCAAGTGAGAGAGAGACATTCTGTCCACGGTTTCAATGACTGAAATGACAAAATTATTTCCATACAAGGAAGATGAAGTTTGTTTTTTACTTTCATTTCCTCAAAAGTTTATAGTGAATATTTATGATGGTGTAAGGTATCTGATATTTATGATGGTGTATGGTATCTGATGGAAACAGGAAATGTAGATTTCTCCCATCGTGACAGGTATTAACAAAATATGCTATCAAAACACTATTAACAAATAAAATTTATCAGATGTTGTTGTGTTCATAGTTTACACATGTCTTTTTGTGTGTGTATGAGAAAAAGAAAAAGAGAGAGGAAGCAAGAGAGAGAGAGAGAGAGAGAGAGAGAGAGAGAGTTTGACTACAAGTCAAGACACATATAGAGAATTCAGAAACCAACTTGGTGGAATAACCTTTCTCCTTTTTCTCACCCCCCAGGGTCAAATTTTATTTTTTTAATTTTTTATTGATTTTTATTGAGCTCTACATTTTTCTCTGCTCCCCTCCCTGCTACTCCCTCCCCCCCCAACCTTCCCACAAGGTCCCCATGCTCCCAATTTACTCAAGAGATCTTGTCTTTTTCTACTTCCCATGTAGATTAGGTCTATGTAAGTCTCTCTTAGTGTCCTCATTGTTGTCTAGATTTTCTGTGATTGTGATTTGTGGGCTGGTTTTCTTTGCTTTATGCTTTAAAACCACTTATGAGGGAGTACATGTGATAACTGTCTCTGTGTCTGGGTTACCTCACTCAAAATAATGTTTTCTAACTCCACTCATTTGCCTGCAAAATTAAAGATGTCTTTTTTTTTTCTGTGTAGTACCCATTGTGTAAATGTACCACATTTTCCTTATCCATTCTTCAATAGAGGGGCGTTTAGGTTGTTTCCACGTTCTGGCTATGACAAACAATGCTGCTATGAACATAGTTGAGCACATGCCCTTGCAGCATGATTCGGCATTTTTTGGATATATACCTAAAAGTGATATTGCTGGGTCTTGAGGAATGTTGTTTCCTAATTTTCTGAGAAATTGCCACACTGACATCCAAAGGGGTTGTCCCAATTTGCATTCCCACCAGCAATGAAGAAGTGTTCCCTTTACTCCACAACCTCTCCAGCATAAGTTGTCTTCAGTGTTTTTGATTTTGGCCATTCTTACAGATGTAAGATGGAATCTCAGAGATTTTGGTTTCCATTTCTCTGATGACTAAGGATGTTCAACATTCCTTTAGTGTCTTTCAGCCATTTTAGATTCCTCTGTTGAGAGTTCTCTGTTTAGTTCTTTACTTTATTTTTTTTTAAATATTTATTTATTTATTATGTATGTATGTATACAATATTCTGTCTGTATGCCTGAAGGCCAGAAGAGGGCGCCAGACCTCTTTACAGATGGTTGTGAGCCACCATGTGGTTGCTGGGAATTGAACTCAGGACCTTTGGAAGAGCAGGCAATGCTCTTAACCACTGAGCCACCTCTCCAGCCCCTCTTTACTTTATTTTTATTGGATTATTTGGTCTTTTCATGATCAATGTCTTGAGTTCTTTGTATATTTTAGAGATCAGATATGTCTGATGTGGGGTTAGTGAAGATCTTTTCCCATTCTGTAGGCTGTCGTTTTGTCTTGTTGACTGTGTCCTTTGCTTTACAGAGGCTATTCAGTTTCAGGAGGTCCCATTCATTGTTTCTCTCAGTGTTTGTGCTACTGAGGTTATATTTAGGAAGGAACCACCTGGGCCAATAAGTTCAAATGTACTTCCCACTTTTTCTTCTATAACGTTCAGTGTGGCTGGCTTTATGTTGAGGTCTTTGATCCATTTCGACTTGACTTTTGTGCATGGTGATAGATATGGGTCTATTTTCATTCTTCTACATATTGATATCCAGTTATGCCAGCACCACTTGTAAAATAAGCTTTCTTTTTTCCATTTGATATTTTGCTTCTTTTTAAAAAATCAGGTTTTCGAAGGTGTATGGATTAATATCTGTCTTTAATTTGGTTCCGTTTGTCCTCCTGTCTATTTTAACGCCATTACCAGGCTGCTTTCACTACTCTAGCTGTGTAGTAAGTTTGACATCAGAGATATCAGGTATTGTGATGCCTCCAGAAGTTCTGCCTATTGCCTATCCTGTTTGCCTCTATCCTCTATGCTGGTTTTTTTTTTTTTTTTTTTTTTGCTTTTCCATAAGAAATTGCGTACCATTCTTTCGAGGTCTGTGAAGAATTTTGTTGGGATTTTGATTTTCCTTTTAACTTTAAGAGGGTTCCAGAAATTGAACTCAGGCACTCAGGCTGCATAGCAAGAGCTTTAACCCTTTGAATATTCAGGTCTCTATTGAAGTCTCAGTTGTCTTCTTAGATCATCCTTTCATTTCTCCGTTGATGCAAGATCTCTTGAATTGAACCAGGAGCTTGTTGCTTTAGCTAGCCACCTCTTTCTGCCTCTGTCTCATAAAAAGCTGGTGTGCCCAATTGGCTTTTATGTGGTCTGGGGACATGTAAACAAACATAAACATGGAAATATGTTCAGCCGTGAAATGAAAATGAAAATATACTGAGATATCAATCAGATATTTATAAAAATGTGTAACAATAAATGTTAGCGAGAATGTGGATCAAAAGGAATCCCTTTATATTGTACTTAGAAATTAACAAATCTAGCTATGACCCCAGGTCAATATGTCACAGAAATACTTGAATATCAATATTGATGACAGAATATTCATGATAGTATATAATGGAGCCAACCTACATATCCAACAAGAGAGAAATAGGCAAAGAAATGTGGTATATATAAGCAATGGATTTTTTCTACCATAAAGAAAAATGAGGCGAATTTACTTTCAGGAAAATGTGTTATGAGCAACTGGGATGATTGTACTAAGTGATTTAAGGTACTGTCAGGAAGACAAGTGTCATGTTTTATTTCACTGAAGGTTCTTTTATATTATGTAAGTAAATAAAGTCATACATGTGTATTGCACATGAAGGTAGAAGATGAAGATCTAAGGGACCATAGTTGTTGAGTGATGGATAGCTATGGATGAACATGCTCAACACACGATGCTTTATGGAATTGTTCTGATGGCTCATGGAGACATCCTATTTCTGACGACTTATTCTCAGATAATGGTTAGTGAGGAAGAAACATTTTCTTCAAGTGGTGTTCATTGGTAATATACACATGTTTCTGTAAGAAAATTCTCCTCTATATTCCTGTAAACAATTCTAAGAAGGCTCATTTAGTCTTGAACAGATGCTCACTTTCTCTCACACATACATGAACACTCTCTCACATACACATGCACACACACACATGATGAAAGAAAAGGTGATAGAAAGGGGAACGGTTGTGAATTGGAAAATGATGAACAGGTTGGGAATAAGGAAAGAAGGATCCTATGTGTTAGACTGAAAAATTATCAATATATATTAGTTATACATATGAAAATGTTGTAATGAATCCCATTAGTGTTTATAATTAGCATGTTTATATAAACCACTAAAATAAAATGAAACTGTCCTCATGTTTATAATCATAGACAATGATTTTTAGGGAAAAAAATCTGGAAATTTTATAAATCAATTAGAGGAATCAACTAAGATGTTGTCTTACTTGAAACCTCTAGTTATTATTTCTTTCAACAAATTTTAATTATTATTTATGCTTTAAAATATATGTAACTAATTTTCCACAGTCTTCCAATGTGCATTTTTCTAATATTTATGTTTTGTTTTACGTGTGTGAATGTGTTAGTTAAAAGGGCTTCTATACCAATAATTACACTTGAGTGGGAAAGTTTTTTATCTCATATCTTCGGAGTAGAGAGAGAGACAGACAGAGGTATATCAACAATAAAATGTCCATGAATTGCATTTCTTTTTACTTTAAGAGAAGGGACTACCGAGTTAGTAGGGTTGATTTCCTGCATAGGTAATGACAGCTGCTTCTTTTTTAGTGTTTTGGTTGTGTACTAACCTAGGTTATTTGGGTGATTTGGGAAGAGTACCATACGGCTTTGCTGATTATCTCAGATTTGTTTGCCACACAGTTCAAGACTTTAGAAGACACATGTATAAATTTCCTTAAGCATAAATTGCAAGTACAAAAGGCAGTAAAAGCAGACATTTCAATAATGCACTGTATTTATTAAGGTGGATACTACAGTTGGGATAGTCTATGGATAAAAATGTTTCTGTGTTGATTTAGATTTGTATTAGCAACTGAGCTGCATAAATTTAGCTTTCATGGCATGTTATAATAGATTTTTTCTTTATCTGAATATAAATGTTGTAAAAGACACAGAGCTGTTTTCTCAACTTTATGCTTGTGATGTCAGGCTTATCAGGAAAGATGGTTTGACTCAGGCAAATTGAAGCAGAAAATGCTGCCCTACAGAGTAATATCTCTTTTCTCCATTTTTTGCTTTCATTCTGTTGTCAGAATCTATGACAAGAAAGAGATGTGTTGTCCCCTGATTGAAGGGCCAGTCTTTGTGGAAGTCCCATCTTTTGTTAGAGTGTAGCACTAGGCCAAATTGATAGAGAACACCATTATCCCTTGGTAATCAGAAGATCATGTTTCCCAGATCATTTTCTTGTCTTTCTTCTCCCAAACCCTGGGGTTGGATCCGGAAAAAGGCGGAGGTGCTGAATTACTGTATTTGTTATCATGCAGAGTTGTAACCGAACCCACATTCTCCTTCATTATTTTATCAAGTCATCAGGGCTAATTGACAGCAAGCCTTTATGTCTAGATTTGTTCCCATTAGAAGCCCTTGTGTCCTTGACTACACAGGTAAGGAAAGAACTTTAATTACTGCTGTAATGAGATGTGGCTGAAGCAGCTGTGCTTTGGTTTAACCAAAAGTGAAGCTTTCCGAAACATTGATACGGATGCTGTCCCTGCATCTCTTGTGAGCAAATGCACTGTGGATGGGAAGAGAATAGCCACAGTCTATATTACAACCCTTCAACTCTATAACCAAAGGTATTTTCCTCTTTTATAGATTATTTTTATAGCATGTGTTACAAGAGCAACAAAATGCTGTTTTATTTTTGTACTATTCATTGTAATCCTGTGGTATTAAATAAAAACACTATAAAAAGTACACAGGACAGCTATGAAATTTCTGTAACCTATTCTACTACAAAATCCAAAGAAAAAGAAATACATTTTAATGTGGTAAAGAAAATGAGCATAAGATGTGTTATAGCCTTAGTTTCTGGTTAAGAAACACATTTAGATAATTATGAAGTGATGAAAATTGTGCTTTTCCTTTATTATTGAGTCCACCAAAAATTTTCCACAGTAACTAGGAAAATTAACCAAATTATGAATTTATTTTCTAAAAATATTATTTTACCAACTAAACATTCTTCTGTCAGAAATTAAGAGGCATTTGTATATTGTGGTCTATAATCTCATATAGCAATTAGTAATTGTCCATTTCTCCATGTTTCCTCTCTATTGCTTACATATTTATGCATGTATGTTCAGATTTAGATAAGGAGCGTTTTCCTGAGGATCATGTGTTCAAGGCTTAGGCCCCAGCAGATGCCAGATCCCTGACAGGTAGTTGGGATCTTACCCAGGAATGAGTTAATTCAAAGCAATATTTGAAATTTGATGATATTATTGAAATTTGATGGGAGGATAGTCTAGTGGAGAGGAAGCTGATTACCATAAATGCATTATTTCCAGATGGAGCTATCCTGAGCTCTGCTTAATCTCTGCTTCCCATCTGTTCAGGTGCAAATGGCCTTTGCCTCCTTATTTTAGCCCCCATATTTTGCTTTGCAGTGGCCCAGAATTAATGGAGCTATATGGCCACGCATAGCAACCTCTGAAATCATGAGTCAGAATAAGCTTTTCCTCTTAAATGCACATACCCCACCACCATTATCAGATCACCAGATCTCTTATTAGCGAAGCTCGTTATATTTAGAAAGTGTGTTATGAATGGCTAGTTCCTAATATGAATAACTAACAATTAGAGCACATATATATTTGTTACAGTAAGATTTAACAAATGGAGCTCAAGATCAGTTCCTGAGATGACTGGCTTCATATTGATGACATGGATGGATATAGACTGGGCCAAGAGCCAGAGTCTTTTCATATGAATGCCTGTACATCTTCATTTGTGGTTTCTTCCTGTGGGCAATTTCTCCCACATGTGGGTATCCTGCCTATAATGTGTACAAGAATATAACTAAGCAAATGTGTAGCTGAAAGTTTCTGTCCCACATAGTTCCACTGCCATTATTCCCAACAAAACACACAGAGGCCTGTATTAATTATAAAGTATTTGGCCTTTTATCTCAGGCTTATTACTAACTGGTTCTTACAATTTAAATTAACCCATAATTCTTGTCTATGTTTAGCCAGGCAGGAAGTATAGGTGAGGTGACCAAATTAGGAGAATTCTGGGTAGAGGAAAGGCTCAGTCTGCAGTCACCACCTAGATGCAGAGGAAGCAAGATAAAAGGGAGCAAGCTACTGGCCAATCAGCATTTTATTAAATCTATACAAATGACAAATTTTTACAGTGTGCAAGAGCATTATCTCCCAGCACTTATTTTTTCTTTTCAAAATAAGGAATTGGAACCTATTCTCCTTAATTTAACGTTTTTTTTTCCTGATCATTATCCATAACAACTTATAACCAGCCTTGTAAACAAAGACAAACATCCATAATCTGTTTTATGGGGATGAGGGCATAGATTTTTAGGCTACTTCTTGCTCACTGGGGGGTGCTTCTAATCTTACGGAGACTCAAAGAAAATTTAGGATTAATGTCAATTCCAGACTGGAGTATTCTGTGAGGCTGGCTTATCTCAGCCATAATTCTGAAGCGGTTCTAGATGTAGTCCTCAGAAGAAACTGCCTCAGACGTGCTCTGAAACATTGGATCATCTGGGCCATCTGCTCCTATCCTGAAATTTTTCAGGGGATCTTCCTTGATCAAATCTAAATTTTCTTAACCCAGAATGAATCCAAAGCCTATCATTTCTTGTGGAAACAAACCAACAAAAACAAAAAACAACAACAAAAAAAAAACCCTCTTCTTATTCAGCGAAACATATCTTTTGACTTAATTTTTTTTTTTTTGTATTTTTCGAGACAGGGTTTCTCTGTAGCTTTTTGGTTCCTGTCCTGGAACTAGCTCTTGTAGACCAGGCTGTCGTCGAACTCACAGAGATCCGCCTGCCTCTGCCTCCCGAGTGCTGGGATTAAAGGCGCGCGCCACCACCGCCCGGCTTTTGACTTAAATTTTGAAGTCAAGGCACTTCCCATTTTTCTTCTAAAAGTGAAGGTGAAAGGCTGGATTAATCTAACAGCATTAATATTCAAATGGCTTTTAGCAGCTGTTTCTCCTTCCTTAGCAGTCAGTCAAAAATTCAAAGACAATACAATAACATATTTTAATCAGATTTTCTGTGTATTTTCAATCTTTTTGTGGCTTTTTAAAATTCTATTTCTTTTATTCTTATTTTTAACTTTTGGGTTTTGTTTTGTTTTGAAACATGGTTTCTCTGTGTATTTTTGTCTGTCCTGGAACTCACTCTGCAGATCAGGCTGTCCTTGAAGTCACAGAGATATGCTTACCTCTGCATTCTAAGTACTGGGATTAAAGGTGTGTGCCACCACACCCAAATAACTCTATTTCTTTCTTCTTTTTTTCAAAAGACTTTCTATATCCTTTATTTTTTCTCTCAAACATGAGTATATTTTTAAAAACAATGTAAACTGTTTAGAGATTATTTTTATTTAAATCTGTTTCTACTGTATATCTCATTTTTTTCTGATCATATGAGTCTTTAACTTGCTGAGCAATATTGCTAGGATTAAAGCCATGGCTTTGGCAGGCAGATCTGCCCTACTTCCTGGCTCCCTGAGAGTCTAGCTTCATGGCAGAAGTACTGGCAGAAGTCACACTTTCACCACAACTCCGTGGAGTGTCTAGGTCCATGCTACCACTAACAAGGATGCTGGAGACTGTTTATAAACACCATTAAAGTGTTTGGGGGCAGAGTCACTTAAAAGAGCTGTGAGGATTTTGCTGCTAACACTAAGGCAGGAAGCCTCTCTTAAAGGAGCAATGCTTCTGCTCACCTCTAACAAATAGAGTCCACCTAAGACAATGCTGCTACCAAGAAGCTGTGCTTGACTTTTTTTCTTTTGTCTATCTAGAATCCTTTTTTTTTTTTTAAAAAAAAAAAATAATTAATTTAACACTTTTTCAGGCTTTATGTGGAAAATCTTTCCAAATGTTTGGG
This sequence comes from Microtus agrestis, assembly GCA_902806775.1. Classification (NCBI taxonomy): domain Eukaryota; kingdom Metazoa; phylum Chordata; class Mammalia; order Rodentia; family Cricetidae; genus Microtus; species Microtus agrestis. Next base: position 29,290 of record CADCXT010004948.1, on the reverse strand, counting down.
TGCCCTTAATAGGTGAAAGTTTCTGTCTTGCCTGGCCCTGCTGTCATTCAGTCCCAACAAAACACACAGAGGCTTAGATTAATTATAAACTGATCAGCCTATTAGCTCAGAATTATTATTACCTCTTATATCTTAAAGTAACTTATAATTCTTGCCTGTGTTAACCACGTGGCTTGCTACCTTTTATCAGTGCAGGATTCTCATCTGAATGTCAACTGACTGCAAACTGAGCCTTTCCACTTCCCAGAATTCTCCCACTCTGGTGCCCCACCTATACTCCCTGCCTGGCTAATGGCCAATCAGCATTTTATTAAACCATACAAGTGACAAATCTTTATAGGGTATAAGACCATTATCTCTAAATAGCACAAATGTGTGTGGGGGCACATCATAGCATTTAGAAGCCAGGACCAGAAAGGGTAACTTTAAAAAGGTAGAAGATCAGGAATGTAGTGTGCTTTGTGTAAGTCCTTTGAATAATTGCTAAAATAAAGTGTAAAAGATTTTTAATGCTAAATAAATTCTCAAATGGGCAATGTTCACATGTAATCCCATTGCAGGCTGCTGCTTACTAGGAGACTTGAATTCTGAATTATGTTTTTCATTGGATATCCTGTAAGATGTGGTGCTTTGTAGGCACTACTAAGCCTAGTGAATTTTAATATTTAAATAAGAAATTAGATATTCAAATTCAAGAATATGAAGATTGCTATACATATGTTTAAAATTATAAATTTGAAAACACTTACCATACTAATTTATTGTCTTTGAATCTCAAAGAGTAACATGTTAGGAATCAGAAAAAAACTCAGAAACTTGGAGTTTGTTCCACTGTCTGTTAGTATTAAAAAATTGTATCATTGGTGATTCATCATTTTGATATATTTATTTTTTTAAAAAAATGGAAGTTAATAGTCTTTAAACATCAAGACATAGAACTAGGAAACCTGAATTTCCACTGAATTCTGCAGGTGACAAAATCATAGCACACTTCGTTGGATTAAAGGGAAGACAACTGACTGACTTTAATTTGTGGATAATCCAAGAAACTCAGCGCGTGAATGTCTGTTGACCTATGAACTACAAATTATCCCACCTTGTCACAAAACGATATCAAAAAGGTCAAACAGAAGTTATAATATGCACTGTTTGAAAGAGGAGAGGTCAGAAAACTGTGAGGATCTAGTAGCGTATGGTATCTCAGAAATCCAGAATCCAGTCAAACACACATAGTAATGCTCTTGACAAAAGCTTGACTTGATTCCTTGTGAGCACTCTACTGGAATTCTGATATCTTTGGCCCACTGAGTACCTCCAATCCCATGATAACAGAATATGTTAGCTGAGAAATAGCTGTGTTCTTCCTGCCCATGGAACGTGGGGCTACAAAGCCTTGAATTATTCTCAAATTGTTACATAGCCCCAACTGTTCTTTTTCTTGATAAGGTCAGACATACAAAATACCTTCAAAATTTAGGATGGTTTTCTTTCTTCTCTTTTATCTAATCACTCTGTTTTGTGTTCTAATTCATTACATGTTGAATATTCATCATTATTCCTTCATGTACTTAAGATTTTCCTGGTTTATATTTTTCTCTTTTTTTAAAAGAAAATTTGCCTTTTATACCCATGTTTGTGCATAGTTCATTAGTTTTATAATAAATTTTTATATTGAATTTTTAAGTATTTATTTTTTTAAATTTCAAAGATCTCTGAAACATCTTAATTTTTATTTTTTGAGAAATTTTTGTTCTTCTAGGTACAGTTAGCATAATTTCAAGTTTCTATGTAGTTGTAATTTTTTATATATTCCCTTTCATTCCTCAGTTATTGCTACTTCCCTGGGGTAAGAGACCATGTTTCATTCATTCCTTTAAGAACTGAAACTACTATATTTTACTACTAGTCATAGTTATAGGATTCAAAATTAACCTGAATTTTCCTGGCAATTAAAAATACTGTATATGTAACCTGATTATTCTTAGAAAGTTTCTTTTTTTTCTCTTTTTGTAAGTATTTATTTTATTATTTATTTATTTATTAAAGATTTCTGCCTCCTCCCCGCCACCGCCTCCCATTTCCCTCCCCCCATCAAGTCCCCCTCCCTCGTCAGCCCAAAGAGCAATCAGGGTTCCCTGCCCTGTGGGAAGTCCAAGGACCCTATCTCCATCCAGGTCTAGTAAAGTGAGCATCCAAACAGCCTAGGCTTCCACAAAGCCAGTACGTGCAGTTGGATCAAAAACCCATTGCCATTGTTCTTGAGTTCTCAGTAGTCCTCATTGTCTGCCATGTTCAGTGAGACCGGTTTTATCCCAGGCTTTTTCAGACCCAGGCCAGCTGGCCTTGGTGAGTTCCCAATAGAACATCACTCAAACCTATAGAAAGTTTCTCTTATGAAGAGATAATGAAAGGACGTGGGGAACTGTGTGATAGAAGCACAGTGGAGAACACAGGTGAGAAGTGTTGGTCTCCTCTTTATGAGTCCATATCAGCAGTCTGCTTTTGGCAGATGATACACTCAGGTTAGTTTTGAGGGAGTATGTGAATTAATAGCCAGCAATACTCCAGGGGGAATTGACTAGAGCCATAGTTTTCTATCCTTAATCTGAATAACAATTACCTGAAGGCTTTGATACTGCCAACTCTAGAGGATTCAGACTCAGTATGGCTGGACAGGCTTAAGTATTTGCCCTTGTCATCTGCCGGCTGCTGATGTTAATGACACGCATTTGACAATCAACACTAGAAACACTATCAATTAAACTCAAATGCATATACGACCCATTTTCTCTGTAATTTTATCCAGTCTTTACCTATTCTGATCCTACTATTATTTTGTGTGACAAACTACCCAGCAGTCATGGCCTCAAAGCAGCAATAATTACAATTCTGCTTCCTAGAATTTTATTTGGGGATGACTTGGTGGTGACAACATTTCTCTAGTTCTCCAAGTATTAGCAGAAACATGTTGAAGGCTGGAGACTAGTATAGTAATTTCCCCATTTTCTTGTGTCTGATGTTAAAGGCCTTCTTTGGGGTTGTTGGCTAGAATGGTATATCTTCTCCATTTGGCCTGTGATTCCTCAGTACATTGTAATATACTTACAGGTTAATCATTCCAGGCAGTTTGATAGAGCCATGTCCCTTTCACTGGCCTAACTTTCAAAGCCACAGAAGTCACTTCTGCTGCACTTCCTTCTGTGTGTAGCTGCAGGGTTCTCTGTAAACTATAAGGAAGGGCATTGAGTCACCATTTCTTTGGAATGCATGGGTACACAGCCCTGTGGGACAAGAAATATAAGAAAAATCATTCCTAAAAAGTTCCATAGACTCAAATATTTTGTTAAGAGTAATTTTAAAATGCAATCACAACTTTTTTGAAGAAATTACAAAATCTCCCTTGTAGTAGCAATCTTGGATTTGATATTTTGAATCATGCCACACCATTAAGATAAACTGTGTCATATTTTCTTGGAAAAAAATTTTCATTTTTGTTTCTCATTCTCATTTGTTTAATGAGAAACAAATCATTTGCCTTTAATTCCTACCTCTCACAATGAAGAGTGAAAAGTAGAGTAACTGCTAGCTGTTCTAATGATGAATACATGGGATGAATGTAGTCTCAATTATTGCAAAATCTTAAAGCTCATCTATTTATATCTTCACTTTTATTGATTAAGCTTTGGTAATATTCCTTGGAAGTAATTAACAAAAAGTTTTTTTTCTCTGTCATTGGGAATGGGATTTTATTCTCTGAGTTACCCTTTGATTTTTCCAAAAAAAATAATGACGATTTACAATGTTTAATTACTTTTCTCATTGTTGAAACAAAACACCTCACGTCAACTCTGTAAGAGAAGAGATCTATTTTGGCTCAAGTTTTCAGAGGATTTAGGCCATGGTGGGTTAGCTTTATGTGCTTAGACAAAACATTATATACTGGGAGAAGTTCTTTCTTGGACCGACATAAACAGGATTTACTTCCTACTCATAGGGGCCCCAACAATAACTAAAGTACAGCTTCACAGTTCACCCAAGGGAAAAAACAAGTTTATTAGGATAACTTATAGAGCATGCTGAGGGGTTATTGGCCACAGAAGAGGTGACATCAAAGCTGCCACACCGCAAAATCTGCATCCAGCATAGATGATGTTTCCCCATGGGACCATAGATAGAATTCTTCTTCAGCACACCTCCCTCAGACTACATTCATACAGCAGTATTCCATCAGACCAAATGGCTGGGAAGGGCAGCTAGAAACTCACATGAAAATACAATGGCTCACTCTACTCACTACCTTTTTTAGTTTATTTTTTTAAAACAATCTTTTCTCATTTTACATACAATCTCAGGTCCATCTCCCTCCCCTCCTCAAAATTTCACCCATCTTCCACCCATCCCACCCCTCATCCACTTCTCAGAAAGTGTAAGGCGTCCAATAGAGAATCAAAAGTCTGCCTCATCACTTTGAGACAGGACCAAGACCCTCCCCTCTATATATCTGTTGAGCAAAGTGTGTCCACAAAGACAATGGGCTCTAAAAAACCAGTTCAAGCACTAAGGATAAATCCTGTTCCCACCGCCAGTGACCCCACAGACTTCCCCAGTCTTTTTCTGAGGGAATGTCAACAATCTGAGGAGAATTTCCATTTCATAATGTCTGGGAAGCGAAGAGAGGGATAGAAAATGACCAGGGACAAAATTGCATATAAGAAACAAATTGTGCTCTATTTTTTTCAACCAGCTGCCATGTCTCAAAGTTTCTAGAACCTTCCAGAGAAGTGTTACTAAGTTATTTATAATCAAGCATTCAACACAAAAAACTGTTGGGGGACATTTTATAGTCAAACCACATTGCAACAGAGATAGTCATCAGACCACATTTTCTTTAGCAACATCATTGTCTGTTTTGAACAACAGTGCAAGCAAACGTACTCCAAACCACAAAATTCTCATAAAAGGCAGTATTAGTTTTTGGATGCTGCTTACTTAACCATGCCAAGCCCATTATGACTTTAGAGTTAAGTCTTCCATGTGTGACTTTTTAGCTTTCTGTTAATAGTTCCTTAATTTTTAGCTTTATTGTTTTATGGAGATCTGATTGGTTTTTAGATGAATTCAGCTGACTGAGCCAGGCTTTATGTCTTCTGAAAGCATTAAATATGTTTCCATATTTCTTTCTGATTTTTTGTGTGTTTGGGTCAGAAGGTAGGAATCATTCCTACCCTGATTTTTTTTACGTTTATCTTGAAGGGTTATTTATTACTGTTATTTTAGAGTCTCAGCCACCAATGGGAAATACTTGTACTTTTGAACTAAAACTTGACTGCTTTATGTCACTTTTAAATTTCATTTGAAGACTCAGTAAAGACTTCGGGGCTGACCTACTTCTTTTCAGTCATATCATCAAAGTCAGTGAAAAGAAATAGGTGTCCATTCCACTCGTCTCATTTTCATGTCACATGTGTTCCATAGCCCCATTCACTTCCTTAACATCTTTCTCTTTTCTTGTGCCTCCCTTTCTAGTTTCATGAACTTCACCCATGCTCAAACCCACAGATATGCATACATAAATCTTAAAAGCTAGAATCAAGTCATTACAAAACAATCTCCTATTGGCAAATGATGATCTATTTTAAAATCTCTTCAATTAGCTTTATTTATCTGTCATCCTTCTACCAAGCAAATTTGAAAAAAAAAAGCTATCTGTATGGTCCTACAGTTGGGTATGGTCCTAATTGAAGCACCAATAAACAAATGCAGCAGTCAAATGTTTCAGATCAGCAGTCATATGATCTGAAAATAGGAAATCATCCTAACAACTTTTTTAAAACTTGTCCAGCTCCCTGGCCTCAAAACGATGTGAGATATATATACCACATCTAAATAATAAAATGAGCTGTCAATACGTATGTAGACCAAATTGAGTTACTTTAAACAAACATAAATTTCATTTTACTTGGCCTTTTTCCTTTGTGAGGTCTTCCATGAACCCTCTTATCTGTGCCATTTAGCATCAGATGGATACAAGTCAGGAGATGAGCTAATCTGAACACAAACACATCCTTGGACCTTCCAATCCATCCTGCTATCAACTAAAGCATGTCTCTGCCTGGTGATTGGAGAACCTTCTCCCATATGTCCTGTTCATGTGGCGTGAGATTCTTTCCATTGAGTCAGATTCTCTGAATAAGAAAATAAATCAAGCTAGGCTAAATTAATAATAACTTTAAAATCTGAGCTCCAAAACCGCTTGTCATCATCATCTCCATACTCTGTGAATCCATAGTAAAAGTCAAAGCCACATTGTTTCAACAGGAAGGAAACGGCTCCATTTTGTGAGGAGTGGGTAGCAAAACATTGGAGACTGTGAAACAACGCTGGGAAATCTCATTGTGATCCAGCTTTGTTTTTTCATCCCTAGATATGCTTTTATGTGCTCTGTAGTTCATAATTTCATGTGATTTCTTACTTTCACACCATATAAAATTTTTTATTTCTTTTGTGGATGTGAATTTTGAGCGTGGAACTGTTACGTCTCTTATTGGTGCTATACTGGGGCCCATAAGAAAATTTAGGAAAATCTAATACATCAAGTGACTTATTTGCTTTAGTTAGTTTGGTTGTAGAATACTGTCAATCATAGTTGGATTCATGTATATGATTCACTAGATACTTAACATACTCTTAAATGTATTCATTGACACACGATAATTAGATATTTGTGTTAAGTATAATATGTTATTTCAAAGCACATAAACATAATGTACAGACCAAATTAAGGCCCTAATGTTTCCATTTACTCACTATTTATCAGAGGCTTTCAGAGTTTTAAAGACTTTGAATTCCTGGCATAGTGTTAATCTAAAATTCATAAGTAATTGTGAGCCATAGTCACTGCTGCAGTACACTACACCTTAATTTATTTTCCTACTTATTTCTACCTTTCTTTTATCCATTCTTTTTAGCTTCTAATCATCATATTCTTGGTTTGGTTGATTACTTTTGCAGTTATCATTACCCCATCACTAGTCACTAGCTTTCATGTGCAAAAGAGAACATATAGAATTTGTTTTTCTGCCTCAGATTTAACATAATAACCTTCAATTTAATTCCTTTTGCTGCAAGCAACTGAACAATATTCTTATAGATAAATTATATTCTATTTTGTATATATCAATATATCAATTTTTTCATTTTTCAATTCATTCATGGTCATCTGTGTTGATTCCACATCTTAACTATTGTGAATAGTGGAGAATTAATCATGTGTATGCAGGTGTCTTCTTAGCAGGTTTATACTATTTCCTTCAGCTATATACTCAGACATAGGATAGCTGCATCATATATAGCTCTATTTTTACTTTTTGGGAAACTTCTATACCATTAACTTTAATGAATGACTATGATAAATAACATGACTAAGAATGAGGTTTAATTTTTTTTCCAATACATGCTCTCTAAAACTGGTTTGTCCTTTGGTAGAACTGAATTCAATCAGCATACAATGTTACTGACTGTAACATTATAATTTAATTTTTCTTTATTTTTAAGAATTGCATATATGTATACAATGAAATAAGATCGTATTTACTCTAAATTTCTCAACTTCCACTCCTCCTTTAAACTTAATTTTTTAATATGATGATGATAGATAGATAGATAGATAGATAGATAGATAGATAGATGGATAGATAGATAGGCAGGCAATAGATGTGAATATAGATATCTCCAGCTAAGCTCAGTTAGTACTTACCTAGCTAGTTATAAACTAGTGCTGGAGAATTTTGCGAGTGTTCACAATTCTAATAATGATGATTCTCCCTTCCTCAGTAATAGCAGATCAGTAAAGGGTGAAACCTGTAAATCATTTGATCCATTTCTGACAGAGTTTTGACTGGTTTGATACTGTGTATGTCTTGTGTAGGCAACCATACATGGACATGTAGTAAGGTCATGAGTGTCAGAATTTCACAACACCCCTCATCGGCTTCTGGCTCTTATTTTTTTTCCTGTAACCTCTTCTTCAATGATATCTGAGCCTTAATGGTAGTAGTATTAGGAGATTGACTTAGAGGTTCCATTAATAGTGAGTACCCAGTGTTTTATTCTCAGTATTTTGACCAAGATGCAAATTTCTCTTGACTACTGTTAACTGTAAAAAAGAAACTTCTCTAACCAATTTTGACAAAAACACAGGTTTGACTGTAAAATGGTGTAAAGTACTTTGGAGATTCCTGGAGGTTTCTAAAAAAAATCTAGAAATGGAAATGCCATATATTCCAGCTATACCACTCCTGGGCATATACTCAATGGGTTTAGTATCCCACTACAGAGACAGTAGTGGACCCATGTTAATTTCTATTCTGTTCTCAATAACTTGAAATGAAATCAATCTACATGTTCATCAACAGTTGAATTGATAGGGAAAATGTGGTGGTACCTATAAGAGATGAAATATTACTTAGCTTTAAAGAATAAAATTTGCAGGAAAATGATTGAACTGGAAAAAATATATACTGGGTAATTCAGGCTAAGAAAGACAAATGTTCTGTATTCCCTCTAATATGGAGATCTGAGATTTAAATATTTTGTTTTCTACATTTAACTTGAAGTAAAAGAGGAAGCCAGGAAATTAGAAGAAGTGCCTTTTGGGAGTGCATGCTAAGAGAGGAACTTGGTAGTTTATAGGTGAAACGATGGAAAGTTTAAAAATTGTGAGTGAGAATATTTAAGGAGGGTGAGCTATGGGGCTGGAAAAGAAGAGAAAACAGTGAGTGAGTTAACCAAACTAAGGTTGCACACACAAACCTTATTCAAACTCAGCAAGCTAATTTAAAATAACACTTAAAAACAAAGAATTTGAGAAAAGAGTTCTCCTGCACTAGTGGACAATATTGCTCCTGGAATGCATGGGTTACTAAGTGAAAAATCAGAGATGGAAGCCTGGGATTCCTTCCTATGAGTTATTGTTCAAGAAGGTCCCAGGGGTCTAAAAAAACAACACATGTTATTGTCATTGCCCTTGCTGGCCCACCACAGCTAGATGATAGCACCCCTACTGCTGAAGACACCACACGGTTCATCTGTAGAATATAGCGAAACCAATCTTAAAATAACCTGCAAACTACTTCCTTGATGGGCAGCTTTTAAGGTGCTGGAATGTACTGTGTTCAAATCGGGAAGGAAAGATCAATGGTTTTACAAGGTGCTGGATCCTGAAGCTGCAATACTGAACTGTCATGCCAGATGCACCCAATGGCGCAATAACAACATGAGTATTAGAGGTAAGCCAATAGATTTCTTATTGGGCTTTTGTTCTGTTTTATTTGTTTTATTTCTTGAGACATGATATCACTGTGTAGCCCTGGCCATCCTAAATTTCTTTCTGTAGACCAAACTGACCTCAAACTCACAGAGATCCATCTTCTTCTGCCTCCCGAAGCTGGTATTAAAGGCATGTCCCACAATTGCCCAGTTTCTTATTGGTTTTCGGACCTGTTCCACAACACGGAATTTCATGCCCAGTATTATAATCCTGGTCAAAAGCCATGAATGGAAGGTTGTAGACCTTTAGGGTAGAAACCTGTTCTTGTTATTTGACAAAATGTTCATATTATCAATGTGAGATGACATCCTGTTGTGATTTTTGTTGAATTATGCAGATACATAAATGAACAGAGAACATTTTCCCCACAAACTTGATGCCCATTGAATTTCGTTCTTTAGAGAAAGGCATATTCAAATGCTTTGCTCATTTTAAACTAAACTGTTATGTTATTTCACAATGTTTTTATATATTAGGGATATCAATCACTTGCCAAGTCAACATTTTAAGCTGAAATTCTTAGTTTTTGTAAACAGCTGTATTATCTTTAAAATAAATCTTCTGAGCAGCACTGTCTTTTTAAATGTGAATTTTATTTCAGATATACAAAATACATTGCAGTAAGTAATGTACAAATTGAATGATGTTAATTGTTCTATTGATAAAGAGAATTAGTAAACAGAAATCAAAGAACAGTGATTAGAATGCCATAAATAGGAAGAATTGTCTAGTCTAAAATAAGAATCTCTACAAAATCTTGAACCAACAACATTAAATAATTTTGAGTCCCTATAATATCTCAAAGAGCAGAATCACAGAAAAGTGCAAAAACTGCATTGCAATTCTCTACTGCTTCATCTCATCTCCAGTTTCAATAATTCTTACATATCCAGACTTAATTTTCTTCTATTAACCTCTTACATTCGCTAATCAGTCCTTAGAAAACTTCAGTGAGGGCTGGTGTAGGGTCATTAGGGTCATATAATATATAATTTGTATAATTACAAAAAAACAATCTAGAAAGAGACTGTACATTTATAAAGTTATCTTGTAATGCACTTAACTCCGCACAACAAAGCCCAATTTTGCTCTCCTTTTTGATTCTCTCTGATATTGTTAATGCTGTCTACAGTTCCTTTTGAATTATGATGTTTCCAAATAAAATTGTTGCGATATCACATGTTACTACATATCATTTTCCCATCAGTCAATGAAATTAATACTTTTCTCATTCTCCTGTGTGTACTTAGGAGAATAAATCACAATGATTTAAAATTATGTATTTCTCACTTTGAACTATGATGTATTCATCAATTTCTTTTAGTTCAATTGCTTTCTCATTCTAAGTTTCTCCATATTTGATGCTTGAATTTAAGGTTTCTTTAAAAATTGTTATACACATCATTTTAACAAACACCTAGTTACAAAATCACCATTAAAATGCTTAAATGAGAGAAATGACAGTGCTACATCTGTAATTTGTAATTTATATTTTCAAACACATGAACTACTTGTGTTTATTATATTAACATAGATAGTCATGAATCTTTGAATCTTTGAAAGCATATTTTTCAACACTAAATTAAAATGGACTTTTGGCTGGGGTTCTGGAGTTGGAGTCTTTATTCTATGGAATCAATAATGTGAGCTCATAAACTTTTTAGAGTATCATTGGTTCTATGTCAAGTGTGAGCATGGAAAAAAGTAAATACCAGCACCCATTCAAAGACAATATTTAAGTGAATGTATTAAGTGAGTTTAAACTCATTCAAAATGTCATGCACTTCCAGAAAGAGTGAACACAATTGGTATAGGAGGTCCTTCTGCTTATGTGTTGCTTTCATTGGTTAATCAATAAAGAAACTGTTTGGCTTCATAGGGCAAAACTTAGGTAGGCAGAGAGGACAGAACTGAATTCTGGGAGGAAGAAAGCAGAGACAGGGAGCTGCCATGGAGATGGCAGGTCAGACATGATAAATCTTTCCTGGTAAGCCATAATCTCGTGAACACAGATTAGTAGAAATGGGTTAAATCAAGATGCGAGAGTTAGCCAATAGGAGGCTAGAGCTAATGGCCAAGCAGTGTTTTAATTAATACAGTTTCTCTGTGATTATTTTGGGTGTAAACTAGCCAGGCAGCCGGAACAAAGGGACCCGCTCTCCATGCAACACACAATTTTAGAATAATAAGGGCCACATCAGAGAACTTCATATCAAACAAATGTTTAAAAATGCAGCTTCTCTCTATAATTTCTAAATTCTTTCAGTCCTTAGTTCAAAATATCTCTCCTAGTGTTTTCTGATTTCTCAACAAAAATAGGATGGTTCGGTGCTCCAATGTGGGTCTTTGTCTTTGTCTCCTTTCATCGCCTGATGAAGGTTAATATTCAGGAGGATGCCTATATGTTTTTCTTTGGGTTCTCCTTCTTATTTAGCTTCTCTAAGAACCCGAATTATAGTCTCAATGTCCTTTATTTATGGCTAGAAACCAAATATGAGTGAGTACATCCCATGTTCCTCTTTTTGGGTCTGGCTTACCTCACTCAGGATAGTGTTTTCTATTTCCATCCATTTGCCTGCAAACTTCAAGAAGTCCTCAAGGTCCAAATCAGGAGAAGAAGGAGAGAGAGCACGAGCAAGGAACTCAGGACCGCGAGGGGTGCACCCACACACTGAGACAATGGGGATGTTCCATCGGGAACTCACCAAGGCCAGCTGGCCTGGGTCTGAAAAAGCCTGGGATAAAACCAGTCTCGCTGAACATAGCAGACAATGAGGACTACTAAGAACTCAAGAACAATGGCAATGGGTTTTTGATCCTACTGCACGTATTGGCTTTGTGGGAGCCTAGGCAGTTTGGATGCTCACCTTACTAGACCTGGATGGAGGTGGGTGTCCTTAGACTTCCCACAGGGCAGGGAACCCTAATTGCTCTTTGGGCTGACGAGGGAGGGGTACTTGATTGGGGGAGGGGAAGGGAAATGGGAGGCGGCGGTGGGGAAGAGACAGAAATCTTTAATCAATAAATAAATAAAAATGAAAAAATATGAAATAAAAAAAATGGGATGGTATGGTGTACCCAAACAACAATGCCCTTGAGTAAGTTGACTGTTTAGTACAAATGTCATTGCTGGGGAAACAGGGCACTGCCATGGATAATTATTCATATCATTTTGGTGTTGCAGTATATTTCATTTTCAAGTTTCAGGTACTAATGGAGAGATCAGATATAGGGAGTATGTATTTCAAAGCTTCTTTCAAAGACAAAGGTCCTTTTTAGCATAATTATCCTGGATGAGAACTACATTGTAAAGGCTGGCTCACAAATAAGTGGATTTGGAAAATGTTATTATGTTGGACTTCTTATCTTTTCCATCTGAATCTTGCTTGGCTTACAATTTTTCAGAAGCTTTCAAATGTTTACAATTTATCATAAAGATTCCCAATTTACACCAGGCAGAGTACCTCCTTCCAGTGAGTTCATCCCAGCATGACTCCAGCATTTATAAAGATGGGATGATTCCTAATAGCCTAGTTTTTTCAAGTGCAAGTGGAATAAAGGCTAATTGCACAAACCACCTCGGTTCAGTAAAACTAGAAGTCTCCTGGCCAGCCCAACAAATCCATTAGGATTTTATTGGGTCCTAAAAAGAGTTATGTGATTCCCTGGGATCCAATCCTTGTCAATCAGGCCTGGTAAATTGGATTCTTGAATAGGGAAATCCCTTAGGGAGAGTAGATGTTACCCAGATCAGATGCACTGATTTCTTCGACTCTGTGCTCACTAGGTTCTGTTCTCTCTTTAGTGAACCAATAAAACCATAATAAGTATTGATTAACCCATTACTGCGCATTATCCACTGGCTTCTGCCTAGCTGTATTTAAACACTATGCGGCACTTTCACAAGGCCACTGTACAGATACTTGTTCTGCCTTGGCCCACTTGCCAAGATAGCTCCAAGCACATTTCCTTTTAGTACAAACTCAATATCCCATTTAGTCCTTTTTTCTGGCTTCAAAAGTATTCACCCAACTTTCTAAAGAAAGAAAATAAGGAGATTGTTGATGGTACATTAGATTTTGCATAATTCAAGTGTTTGAACATTTTCAAATTTTAAGTATTGTTTTCAAGTGCAGAGAAAAATATCAACTTTATTAAAATCCAAGGCAGGTTTTCATTGCTGAAAAAAATGATCTTTTAAATTGGTAAGTAATGTGGGACTTTGAATACATTATGTAATCTAATCATTTCTGTTGTCGGCATAAAGAGTTTTCACTAGCAAGCAGCTAATTTCATTAGCTGTTGGAACATTCAGGGGACACAGGAGTTACGTTCCATCTGATACTGTGAACATTTAGTAGATGTGTTTAAGGTTCCTTTGCACATTGAATATTCTTGAGGGAAAGTTCAGCTTCTGCCTGTCTATATATTATTAGAATTTCCTTCAAAGCATTGACATGTACATGGCTCTCTGATTTTCTTCTTCATGCTAGTTAATAATAGAAATGCAGAGATTAACCAGACAAATTAAAGTTGATTAGAGGGGACAAGGTCATGAGCTGGATGGAAATGGGTCAATCACAGTCATGACAGCGAGAAAAAAAATTTACACATATACAACCCATGCTTTTAGGAGAGATTTTGTTTCATATTTATTCTAAACAATAAAGCATGTTTTGAGATAAATGTATATACATGCATATATATGTTATTTTCAAATTTATATATATATATAATATAATTTTGAAGTTTGTAGTTTTGTAGCTTATATTACTTTTGTGTTCATTAAAGACGAGTCATCTGATCAAATGATTTTCAATACATTGTCAAAATAAATTACACTCACTTCATTAGATGTACAGGAAGTACAGCCAAAGCAGGGACAAGTATTAATTTAGACTCTGCAGAAACTGACACTCCATCTTATGACCCTGAGGCTGTATTATTCAGGATACCTAGTGATGGAAGGAAGTCTGTCTCCATAGCAATTACCTAAATCTTTTATCAGTCATTTCTGGAAAGAAAATTAGAGCAATTGTGTCAGGACGGTCATATGGCAGAAATTGCACACTCATTCAAACCACTTACGTCTCCGACTTTGTCCTTGGTGATGGCTCCTTTTGTTTATAGGCCTCTGTCTGAAAGCCTGATTGGGCATGAGCAGATGTGCCAAACTGTAGCCACAAAAGGGTAGTTTTGTTTTTTGTTTTCTCTCAATTCTTTTTTCTCTTCTCTTCTCTCTCTCTCTCTCTCTCTCTCTCTCTCTCTCTCTCTCCTCCCCCATCTTGCTTGTTCTCTCTGCAAAACTGCTAAATTTTCTTGCTTTTTTCTATTAAACAAATAATTAAGGAAAGGATTACAATGCAAAGAAACTCAATTAAAAATAGAATTAGCTTTAATATCCCTCCCTCCTTGGTGTAATTCTAGTGATTATTAACACACAGATTTTAAGAATTAGGTGATTCTGAACTTAGAAAAAAGTGAGAGGAGCATCGTATTCTAGGACACATGACTATTAATCAATTTGATAATTAATGTCGCATCAGGAAGTCTGTCACTATGTAGTGCTAATATCTAAAAATTATTTTATTGATCAAAAACTTTACAAACATTAGCATAAATTAATAACCAAAGAATGGCTGCAGCTGGCTGTGGGAGATGATATCCCCTCCCCCAAGGCTTTAGATGTTTTCATTAGTAAATTTTGAAATAAAAATAAAAAGGTGAAACTAGATCAACAAAAATTATACTTTTCATCAAGTGTTAAGAACAATACTGTCTATGCTTGCCCTTCAGGTTTCTTGTTCAGGAAAATTTACAATTAATGGGTTTGTACAACAACAAAAATATCCCCTTCTTCATGGCTCAGCTAGAGACCTGCCACACTAATCTATTCCCAGTCAGCTGGCCATGGCCCTTTCCTCTGTCTGTCTTAGCATATTGATTTCTGAGCTGTCTTATTGGTTCCTAACATAATTACAGCAGAAGTGGGTTTCTTAATACTGCTAATATATTTTCACCATGGCATCTCAGGAAGCTGACTATAACACTATCTGGTACTACTGCTACAGTTAATGGTCAGTTTCTATTTTTATTATAAACTTCATTTTTTCAGGGAGTTTATAGTCTTAATTTGTTTAAAGAAAGAGAACCCCAGCTTTGTGTTTTGCAAGATCTGCATATTTCTGTCTTTAAATGTTTTAAAAGTGAAGCGTCTATACTCCCAGAGTTTCAGATTTTCAGAAAAACAGTTATTTTGAAATCTTTGAATTAGCAAATAATTTGGCAGGTAATTCAGTTCTGGAATCAATATATGAAAAGTTGCTAGACTTTAATTAGGAACACCATATATCAACATACTTTTGTCTACAAAATATGACAGTCTTAGATCCAAATATTGAGGATATGCGGCTATCAAACGAACAACAGATATTTGATAAAGCAGTATTTCTTGAAATAGAACAATTGTCATAAAATTTTCTTTAATTAAAATATTATTATCAGCTCTTTCCCTCCGTATCACATAATATGAAATATAAAAAAAGCATGTGGCACCATACAGCATTCCTTACATCAAAAATTAAGATGTACTGGAGATTTTAAACAACTGACAAGTTAGGAATTTGGATTGATGTTTGTTTCATCTCAAAACAAGTGTGGTTAATGTTTGGGTGAGCTGAAAAAGGATGGCTCACAAATGAATACTTGAGATGCTGAACAGAAGTAACCTATAAATGGACATTCCACTGAGGCTTTGTGTGCTAAAGTCTTAGTACACAAGATGAATTATGTGTTTTCTGTGAATGTCCTTAGACGTGATAGAAGATGGATATAAAATACACCAGTGAAATGTGAAAAGTATTTAACTCATGATCTCTAAAATGTTCCACATCTATGTTATCTGTATACAGTAATTACTCTGGAAAATTTCATATGATATTCACAATGGAGCATAGGCAAAATCAATCTGTAAGTTAGTGTCACATAATAGTAAAATAAATTAATAACAAACATAGTAGCATTCATTCATTTTAATTTAGATATAATTATTGAATTCTATAATATAAATGTTATCTGAATTTGTGTAGATAGGAGAATTTTAATATAACAAAATTGTTTCTTTCAAAAATCTAGGTTTTAATTGGAACATTCATTTCTAAATTGAATTTTATCTTTACTGCCTTTATAAACAGAGAGAAAACCCAACAACTTGTAGCATGGTAATGTTCATACTACTCTCCACTCTCATTGTAGGTTTTAACTAATATTTTCGAATGTTCTATGACTTATTCCATTTTCACATATTGTATGGTAAGCTGAGAGAACAGAGAAGGGTTAAAATCTAAGATGTAAGTTATTTCCCATGCCCAGAAGATCCTGACTTAGACAATAAAGCAGTGTTATAAGGGAATGCAATTGCTCAGAGGAGGGGAAGAAAAATGGGAAGAAGAGAGTCAAGAAAAGCTTTATAGAGAGCATGCTGCTGAATTATGAGTCTAAGGGTGGGAAATAACTTTATCAATGCACTAACATTGACATTACCTTGATTGACCTGTTGAAGGGCTGAGTTTCCTACGTATGAGTTGCCTGTGCCTACGTATTCATCTATCGCCACAACTTTTTCTCATTTGTGTTTATAAATTTAAGGTGTACTAAGAAATATAGAAACACACCTTGGGATTATCGAAGGGGGAGACAGCATTGTAATTAGATGTAGGGTTGCAATTTTAATGACTCTATAATGTGAAAAGTCCAGTTATTGTTATTCATTCGTGTTACCACTTTCCAATATCCAGGCTGCTTGCACGGGAACTTTGTCCTGCTTAAGTGCTGCATTCCAGGTACAGAAAACTGATAAAAATTTTATCTGGGAAAAGATATAGTACATGCTTCAACTACTGTTCAATGCACATGTAGAGGAAGACAAATCAGTCTCTCATTCTTTTAGTGGACGGCATACATGGTCTTGTCATTAGGTATAGTCAACAAGAATGCAAACAGCGATAGACGCCTTTCTGGATGATAGCTGCATAGGCCCTAGTGAGTGAAAGTATCCCAGAAAGAAAGAATCCTGAAAGTTCTGACTTATGTGGAGGAGACTGGAACTCTTCCAGAAATGGGCATTCAGAGAGAGGTGAGAGGATAAAATCATCTTTGATCTGTTTATTTGGAGGATATTGTCTATGTTTTTCTCTAAACCAAGAACTTAAAGTGATATGCGGTATGAATATGCATATGGAACTACATGCATAGAATTCATGTGACTACTTATTAGCAACCTACTAAACTTCTGTATATTATATTTTAATTTCCATAACTTTCTATAAACTTATCCCTCAATACACTTTTACAGAAAAACTGCCTTTTGCCTATTTTCTGTGTTCTTTTTTAAAATTCTAATTCTTATTCTTTAAAGAATTCCAGAATAAGTTGATAAACGCAGGGATGATAAGGAATGTAGTATTCCTAATTATTTTTAAAATAATGTCATAAACTTAGTTGAAATAATGTTAGTGGCTTCAAACAGGAAGTTTTATTTCTTTTTACTTGCTGGTTAGAAATTTTATGTGCAGATAGTCAGTGTAATCAAGAAGCATTACTCTTCTCTGATATAGCGTAAGATTAATGTAAATATTCACATTCATATACTTTATGATAAGTTTCAAAAATTTACTCATGATTATACAACCAACATTTGAGCATTTGAAATTTATAAACTCCCTTAAATTAAAATAAACTTTAGAAGCTTGGCATTTCAACCAATGCACAGTCATTTAGATTTTGCCAGAACATTTCAAACAATATCATGGCTAGAAATTTTATACTGAAAATAAAATTTAACTGGACACTTCAGTCTTTTAACCATTTCATAGGTTCTGTATGAAGCATGGAATTGCAGTGGCAGAGGAATTCAAAAATGATGAAGTGGAAACAGCTTAGCCAAAATTTAAAAACTTCAAAAGGCTTCTACCCTGATGTGCAGTGAAGTACCTACAGATTCTCAATCCCAGCAAGTTGTCTGGATTCTGCTTTTCATACTCAGAAACAGGCCTTGTCTCTGGAAAGATGGTTTTACATCACCTGTCATAACCAAGAAGAATTGCCAGCTGTTTCTCTCAGTGTTCCTAATTGTTGTCAGAACGCGACCTAAAACTCTGACATAGAATTTTTCAAAGTCAGGCTTCCACAAGGCACGTGCATTTATCAATGTTTACTCCACACGCACCTACGCCGCAGCACTTGTGAAGGTCTGTTTTTATTTAATTCTCAAGATTTTGTTGTTAATGGTAAAACTGTCTCATAAATTAGGGAGGTGCTCAATTACAAGCTTGACGGAGATTGATTCTCGTTTTGCTGCTGGTCAGTACCAGCAAGTGAAGGCCAAGGAAACCACAACTCCTGCTAATGTTGGCGCCACTTCAAAGGTGACCATGAACAAGTGTTCATTACCAATTAGGGTAGTGTTTGGCTTCAAGCCTGGGAGCTGTTTGTGTTTGATAGTGACCATCTGTATAAGAATTCCCCCATTGTGTGGTTACAGACACTCATGGGATAAAACACAACTTCAAATGATTTGCATATCTATTTTGTGAAAAAATGTGCATCTAACAAATAAGGTGTCAGCCTGAACATATAAAGCAAGCAATTGCAAAAGCATTGACCTTTATATAACACATCAGTAATCTATAAGAGGAAATGGCCCCAATATAATAGATAGAAAATTTTTACTTAAAAATGAACACCAACTTTATTTTAGGCTTTTAAATATGAGCAATTTTTTTGCACTTTTAAACATGGAATTCTTTTTAATATTATTGTACCAGAAATCTCTAAAATAAAATGTTATAATGAAGAAATACTGGAGTTCTAATCGTTTGGGGAAAAACTTATGTTTTAAAGACACCTTCTTTACTTTAAAAAGTATTCAATTTTAATAAATGTTTCTGTTCTTTCATGTTTTAATTTTTTGTTTATTATGTGTTTATTTATTTTTCGACACAGGGTTTTCCTGGGTAGTCCTGGCTGTCCTGGAACTAGCTTTGTGGACCACAGTGGCTTCTAGTTTAGGGATCTGACTGCCTCTGCCTCCTGAGTACTGGCATTAAAGGTGTGTGCCATCGCTGTAAGCATTTCAGCTCAGATGAAAGGTATTCTGGAAGTTAGGAGCCACAGAATACAACAATGTAGCAGTTTATAGCTCTGTTCCAGGGAAGGGTTTCCCCAATGCAAGTGTAAGGACTCTGCCTAGGCAGGGGAAGGTATTCCCGGGAAGGTACTTCAGCACTGTTCTCTTCTATGTCTGGAGAAGCAGTACAGCTCTGGTCAAGGACCCGGGGGTCTAACAACTCTGCTCCCCTAGGGGAAAGTTTACCCAGCAGCAGTGAAGTGTTACAATTCTGCTGGCTCTGCTCTTTAGTAGTGATACAGCTCTCTGCACTCTGCTGTTGCTCCTTAAAGTTGTTACAGCTGGGCGACAATCGGGCATAAGTGTCACGCTGCAGAACAAACCTCACTCAAGAGATTTATCAGGAAAGAAGTATCCAGGCCGGTGGCTGTCTCTAGTGCGAGATGAAACAGCAAACTGGACAGGGTACAGTGTTTATATTGGGGTTTCTTGGGGGGAAAGGAGGCCAGATCTTCCCAGGATGGCTTGGGATTGGTATATTTTGTGGTCTGATTTTGAGGCAAGCTCCAGGACTGTAAGGATTTTGTGCTTGAGAACCTCAAGGATCAGTGGAATTGTATGTCAGGGATTGGTGGGATTTCAAGCTCTGGTCCTGGCATCAAGTAAGGGTCAAGTCCCTTGTCCCTTTTCACCTTACAACCCCTGCCTGGTATTTTTATGTTAAGCTACATGGTTTTGAGAAGAATTCAAATATATTTTCACCTAAAACAATGGGTTAGCCCTATTCATATCACAATATTAAAAGTAAGAAAATAAAAGATTGCAAAAGAAGAATCTGACAAAGTCCGCTTGTGCTTTGCTGCCATGACACTTATACCAGGGGCTAGTATCAGAAAGAAGGTGATTACCTCTTCCAACGAAGGCAGTTTCTAACAATCAAGGCATTTTGTAGTAGATTATATACTCATTTACAATATGTATGAACATATGTCTGTATACATATGTATATATTACACAAATATACAATTGAGTGTGTGTCTGTGTGTACACAAAATATTTGAATATTCTGATGTCTATTTTGCTATTATTAGAGAACACCTAATGTGGAGACTACATATAAGTAAGGATGTGGTCTATGTAAAATAGCTATTCAATGTTTCTTCTTCATTCTACATTAATTTGCACAACAATTTTTGCTAATCAATTTCATTGTAAAATTTGAAATAAAGTGACAAATACTGAATGGTTATCTTTAAATTTGTATTTAATTTTATTTTTAATAACATAAAACCAATCATAATGTGTGCACTTCAAAGATTATCATCTAGGAGGAGAAAGGGAAGAAGAAAGGCGGAAGGAATAAAAGGTTAGAAGAAAGCAGCCGCCTTTATCTTTGTATATATGCATGCTATTTAGGTTATTTAATGTGGGATGAATGCCTTTTTTGCACAAGGATTACCATTTTCAAATTATGAGATAATATTGTACAATAAAGCAGTTGAACATGGGATTGATAAAGGAATAATACATGATTAACATGATATTTAAGAATACGTTAAACCTTGCTAGACCTTAATAGGTGTGTCCATTCATCAGGGAATTTTACATACAGTTGTTTGGTGTGGATGTCCTTCTGTATATGTGTTCTTTTAATTAGTTGATGAAGAAAGCTGCTTTTGGGCAGCTGCTTAACAGAGTAAAAGCAGGCGGGAAAATCTGAACAGAGATGCAGAGAGAGAGAGAGTAAGCTGAGTTGGAGAGAAGCCATGTAACCACCGCAGGAGACAGATGCCTCTGTTGGAGACTGCTGAAACCTTGCCTTTATGTCATGACCTTGTGGTGATACACAGATTAATGGAGATGCATTAGTTTAGAATGTAAGAGTTAGCCAGTAAGAAGCTAGAGCTACCAGGCAAGCGATGATTTAATTAATAAAATTTCTGTGTGGTTATTTCAAGTCTGGGCAGCCGGGAACAAATGAACAGCCTCTCCCAACAGTTGTTTACATTGATTTTTTATTGAACTATTGTTCAGTAGCACAAATTGATCTCAAAAGATTGAAAATGAAACAGCACAAAGGATGGATATTAAGGGGAGTGGATCTGAGGAGAGTTGGAGGAGAAGGGTGAATATAATTAATACATGCTTTACAAAGTTCTCAAAGAATCAATGAAAATATTTTTAAGTGAAGGAACTCAGCTCCTCAGTGG
This sequence comes from Microtus agrestis, assembly GCA_902806775.1. NCBI lineage: Eukaryota > Metazoa > Chordata > Mammalia > Rodentia > Cricetidae > Microtus > Microtus agrestis. The sequence goes on along the minus strand of CADCXT010004948.1, from coordinate 7,626 downwards.
TGCTCTGACTGTTGTTTGCATTCTGAGGGTTCTTCCCTAGTTTGGGCTGAGTGGCAGGGTGTTGGTCTACTAATATGCAGTCTAAGCACCAAAACTTGGCCTTCTTTCTCTGGACTAGATGTTCACTATTCAGGTTTTCCTGTGAAGAGGGAATGAAATTCCCTTTTTTTTTTATTTATTAAAGATTTCTGTCTCTTCCCCACCGCCGCCCCCTCCCTCCCCTCCCCCAATCAAATCCCCCTTCCTCGACTGCCCAAAGCGCAATCAGGATTCCCTGCCCTGTGGGAAGTCCAAGGACCACCCACCTCTATCCAGGTCTAGTAAGGTGAGGATCCAAATTGCCTAGGCTCCCACAAAGCCGATAGGTGCAGTAGGATCAAAATCCCATTGCCATTGTTCTTGGGGTCTCAGTAGTCCTCATTGACCGCTATGTTCAGTGAGACCGGTTTTAACCCAGGCTTTTTTAGACCCAGGCCAGCTGGCCTTGGTGAGTTCCCGACAGAACATCCCCACTGCCTCAGTGTGTGGGTGCACCCCTAGTGGTCCTGAGCTCCCTGCTCGTGCTCTCTCTCCTTCCGCTCTTGACTTGGACCTTGAGATTTTGGTCCATTGCTCCAATGTGGGTCTCTGCCTCTGTCTCTTTTTTAGGAGCAAATGTAAGCTAAAATGCTTCCAGGAGGAATGAAACTACTACACTCCAATGGTTAAAACTGCTGTCTTACAAAGTAGCACAACAGGGCCCCAGTGTTCCTTTTAGCATCATTTTGTTCAAGTCACTCTACTGCCATTGTGGCGGATGGTGACTGCAACAGCCTTTTCTATTCAGCACTCCTGGGACATCAGGTTTGTTAGAGTTGAGGATGAATATCACTACAGCTATTAAATTACTATTCTTTAAAAACCTCAGACAAATAACAAGAAGTCATGCTATGTAGCCAGATAATACAAAGAAGAGTCACTAATAAGTATTATATACAGGAAGAGACCTTCTAAATGGCAAAGTTGAAAGTGGTCTTTTATTGGGAAATAGCACTGTCAAAGTTTTGATCTCTGGGTTTTCAGTAGAGAAAGTACTGTTTTATCTATAGGACATATATAACTTTCTAGAAACTCGTGAAGTAGGAGGGTTAGGACAGAATTATATTTCAGTTTAACTTAATGACTATGTTTACCAGAAGCAGTGAAAGTCATATATGGTTTCACTGACAATGGAAGCCAGGTTTTGGAATTAACATCCACTCTCTTTAATCTTTCTGTTATGCTCTTTGTCACTTTCGTCACTGGCAAGTATTGAGATTTGTACAATATGAGAGTAGCCTGAGCCTTATATCCCACTCTATTTGAGAGATAACTTATACTCCAGATTTTTTTATTAATACTAAACCAACACTCTTGAATTTATTTTTCCTCAACATGCTCCCACTTTTGTCAGGCAATCTTGTCTATTTTGACTTTCCAGGGGGATCTATACATGTTTTTCTTAGAGTTAACCTTATTACTTAACTTCTCTGGGATCAAGAACTATAGGCTCAAAATTCTTTGTTTATAGTCTGTATCCACTTATGAGTGAATACATGCAATATTCATCTGTGGGGTCTGGGTTACCTCACTCAGGATAGTGATTTCTAATTCCATCCTTTTGTATGCAAAAGTCAAGATGTCATTATTTTTTACTGCTGAGTAGTACTCTAGTTGTATATGTACCTATTGTAAGAAGGCCATTAGTTTGTTTCCCTGCTGCCCAGCTAGCTCAGAGGGAAGAGCATGAGACTCTTAATCTCAAGGTCATGGATTCGAGCCCTATGTTGGGTGCCAGATGAAGACAGACACTAAAAAGAAATCCCACACAAGCTCAGAATTGAGTATAATAAAGGGTTATTTATTTAGCGGTAGACTCACAGATCACAGTCCACTTCTCAAGTGTGGAAGAATAACTGAATCTCGCAGCCAGAAGTGAGAGGGAATGCATGCTTTACATCAGCATTTGTAGTATAAGAGGCCACGCCCAAGTGGGTAGGTAACTTAAAGGCTACTGACCGTAGGATTTCCTAAAGCATGTGCCACATTTTCTTTATCCATTCTTCGGTTGAGGGGCATCTAGGTTGTTTCCAGGTTCTGGTTATGACAAATAATGCTGCTATGAACATAGGTGAACAAATTCTTTTGTAGTATGATTGAGTATCCTTTGGGTATATGCCCAAGAGTGGTATTGCTGTATCATAAGGTAGGTTGTTTTCCAATTTTTTGAGAAGCCACCATACTTAGTTCCAAAGAGATTGTACAAGTGTGCATTCCCACAAGCAATAAATAAGAGATCCCCTTACTGCACATCCTGTCCAGCATAAACTATCATTTGTGTTTTTGATATTAGCCATTCTGACAGGTATAAGATGGTATCTCAAAGTTGTTTTGATTTGTATTTTCCTGAATGCTAAGAATGTTGAACATTTTCTTAAGCATTTTTTTTTTTTGCCATTTGAGATTCTTCTGTTGAGACTTCTCTGTTTAGTTCTGTACCCTATCTGTTAATTGGGTTATTTTTAAGTTCCTAGATGCTCAGTCCTACAAACACCTCAAGTACTCGATGACATGTGACTAGTTGTTGCTGAATTGCAGAATATGCTCATCATCCCATGATGTTCTATTAGATAGTGCTGCATAACAACAGAAGAACTAAAGAGATGTAAAATTTCGAGAAAATTGGGAAATAGATGTATAAGACTTAAAAAAATACTCTTTGATGTTTGATGAGATTAGTGATTTTAATTGACACTAGTAATGATCAGGTTAAAAAGTACAGAAAATACAATTGTCAATGCTAGGACTCAGCCTCAGTACCCTTCAGTCCAATAGTATATAGAGAAATGTAGGAGCTGTACTCTAGATGTATCCATTAGGACTGGGCTCCACAACTCTTAATTTTGATTGGTTGGGGTTTTCTGTAATGATCCCTGTCTGTTGTATAAAGAAATTTCTTTGATGGAATCATTGCAGAAGAGGGAGTAGAAGAACTATAGGAGACAGGGAATTGGAAATTTCTACATGATTGTGTCCCACAGGAATGTCAGAAGCTACACCTAAGAAGTCTCATCAACATGATTGTCTAAAGACAAGCTGAACAAGGATGAAGATAGGTATGTTCCATGGTGGATGGGAAATTTCAACAGAGCCTCAACTCTACACAAGAACTATAGTCAACTGAGTAATGCTGAGAACTGGATAGCTTGCCCAGAAGAAAGTACATCAATTAGTTGTGCTATACCAAGTGCTCAGCAAGTAATATCATATCGATAGCAAAGATTATATTTATGTATTTAGGATTATATATGTATATATCTATATACAATATATAAATGCATATAATTAAATAACTAAAAGTAATGGATAAAAAAGTCATGACTTTCAAAGAGAGCAAGGACATGTTATGAGAGGGTTTGAAAGGAAGAAAGTAAAGGGAAAATGATGTAATAAAATTAGGACCTCAAAACCTAAAATGGAAAATTTAACAATATATTCAACACTTTAATAACACAGAAACTGTGGTAAAAACACACAATTGAGGATTGCTCAGCTACAATAAAATAGTGAAATTATGGGATTTTCACAAAAATAGAAAGAACTAGATATTATGTAGTGAGATAGAAGCCAGACAAAAGACAGCTATAGTATGGATTCTCTCATAAGAGTTCTGTGTATTTCAGAATAAATGAAATGAAACTGTAAGATACATTGCTCAGTAGAAGGAAAGTGACTAAGCAGGAGAGTAAAAGAGGAGCAAGATGGGGTAACTAGGGGTGAATGTAATCAAGTTACATCACATCCATGAATGCAAATATAACGAAATCTTTCTGTGTCATTAACATTTACTACTTAAAAGAAAAAACTGGATCATGCCTACAAAATCAGATGTTTAGTAGAATTTAAAAATATTAAAAGGCTGTTAAGCTAAACTCTATGCTGATAACTTGAATCATATAAAACAATATATTATAGATATATGTTGCAAGCTGACTGTGTCCAAAAGTTACATATCCATAGATTCAAACAGGCACTGATTGAAAATATTCCAAAAGTAAATATTGTGACTTTACTGAGTATGTAAATATGTTTTTGTCACTATTGCCTAAACAGTATAGCATAAAAACATTTAAATTGCATTTATATTAGTCATGAGTTATCAATGGATTAGTTATCAGATCCATGAAGAACTATGCAGCTTATATTTAAATATTATGTTGCTTATTCATAGGAGTTCAGTATCTGGAGATTTAAGTATCTGACAGGGTTCTGGAATCAATCTCTTATATAGATACTAAACTAAAACTATATATCCTGGAAATATAAAATTTATACCATGAAGTCAAAGTTGTTTTAACATTAGAAAAATCAATTTATACATACCTTACTAATGAGAAAATCAAAGAATAAAGGTGAATATCTTAGAGTATAAAAGAAATCATAAAGAAAACATTACACATATGAATCCTAAGAGATAAATGAGATCTTACTTATGTCTATTCAAAGATAGTAAGTGAATGGTTCACAAACTAATAAAGAAGTAAAATTGAATAAAGGTGTTTACTAATATGTGTCAAGGACAAGTAACAGAGGAAAAATTATGAATAGAACCCTATAAAGTTTTTAAAATTCTTTACATACAGCATGTAACATTTATATGAACTAGAAGTCAATTTTTCCTAATGGGGAATCCACTACTGTAAAAATATCATTAAAAACACAAACGGAAGTTTTTGAATCCATGCTAGAGAAGATCCTAGGAGTTTGAGGTTTTTGTATGAACTATGTCAACTGTGATGCTGATCCACACAAAACAAAGAACTAATTCAGATAATGCAATACTTTAAAATACAGCTGTAAGAGGACATATGATACCCAACTTGAGAAATTACCTTAAATTATAAAGCTGTAGGGCTATACATGTAACAAAAATGAAATTAATTAAAATCAGTATTTTCCAAGAAAAGACAAGTAGACAAAGAAACCAATAATGATATTGCAGAAATATATTTGTTCATGTATTGCCTTCTGCTTTACCAAAAAAAAAAAAAAGATAACTGTTGAACATGGTAAAGTAATGTGGGATTCCCCTCTGTATGCTGTGAATACCACTGGTTAATAAAGAGGCTGCATTGGGCCTATTATAGTGCAGAATATGGCAAGGTGGGAATTCCAAGGAGATAGAGGAGGAAAGGGTAGGTGGAGTCAAGGATAAGCCATGCTGCTGGAGACAGACACTGGATGCCGGATGGAATCTTACTGGTACACCGCAACCACAGATAAGTAGAAATGGTTTAATTTAAGATACAAGAGCTAGATAGAATTACACATAAGTTAGTAGGCCAACCAGTGTTTTAATTAATACCATTTCTATGTGAGTATTTCTGGTTTGAGCAGCTGGAAACAACCAAGCCATCTCCACATACAATAAAGCAATTTGTTTTTCATAAGTGGTATTTTTATAAAAATATTTATATGAAAAACAAACTCAACCTATGGTTCAGACCATGAAATAATATTCAATCATACAGAAATTATAGAATCTAGTGTAAAAATAAAAACAATAAGATTTCCAAATTAAATGGTAAGAGTTTAACTTATAACTTTGATTAAGGCAATACTTAGCTAACAGATTACTAAAATTAGGATGTTTTCATTCTCAAGCACCATTAGAAGGAGGATAGGTGAATCATGATGTAGGAGAATATAGTTGTAATTCTTATTTCACAAAATGGGCATGTAAAAGGAGAATGATTTATAAGATCTGGAGAAAAACTAGAATTTAAATTAAAATAATAATAATAAATAATTTTTAAAGGCACATGTGTGGACTTTATACTGAGCATGAATATCTCAATAATTAAAAGAATCAGAAAAAAGCAATTAAAAATTCAAAATATTTGAAAGCACATTTATAAAGAATTCTGGTATAGGATGTAATTTGCTTCACAGAGACATAATAAACATTGAAAATAAGCAAAGTATAATTATCAGTAATAAAGGTACCAAGTAACACTAGCATATTCCTGGTGCGGAATAAATCACTGTAGATATTTTGGAGAATTTGCATTTATCTGTGAAAACTAAATGTACATCCACATTTTTATCTCCTTCTTAGGTATATATACCCAAAATACATGGATGCATAGCTCCCAAAATGTATGGATAACATGGATGATGGCATTAATTGCAAGAACCAAGAACTGATATTAAATACAATATCAAATTCTTCATCAGTACTAATGGGAAACTTCATGGTAAAGACTGAAATGTGGCCCAGTATGTCAGCAGAGTGTCTGCTGCTCAAGCATGAAAATGAGAAATGAATCCATGGTGTGTAACAGTGGTGTGGTATGGTGGGTGTTAAGTGTCTGTTAACTGAGAGCTGTGGGTACAAGAACAGATGGATCCCTGGAGAATGTTGGCCATCTAAAGTAGTCTAATCAGTGGAGTCTAGATTGAGTGAAAGACCCTGTATCAAAAGTAATTTTAAAAAATACCTGAAGAAGACAATCTGTATTGAATTATGGTAGCCACATGTATATACTCCATTATATACACATGCACTCACAAACAACTATTCAAAACTGAACAATGAATTTCAATATAATTTCAGGCCTTGGGGAAGCTGGAAACGGCGGTCTATTTCAGCATGTGTCCTGTAGTCTGCACTACAAAGTTGACATTACAGTGCACTTGTTTTCACATTTGACTCTAACCTAAGCAATGACCTGTAAAACAGGAATGTGTCTTTTTAACATTGTAAACCCTATACTTTGCACATGTAAACACAAGTTAAACTTTATTGAAGAAGTTAAAAATTCTTAGAGCAAAGAAATACCACCAGGTTATAAGAAAAAAATGTAATATGCTAAATGACACTGGAATTTCTAAATTCAGGAAAACAAAGTATCTAGTTTTTTTAAATTACAATGTGCAGATTGAGAGAACTTGGAACACAGAGTTCTAAATGCGATGTATCTATCAAATTTCCTCTGAAGAAGGGGGCAGCAAAATTATAAGAGGGAGAGGGGATGGAGGGCACCAAGAAAACAAAACCTTTTAGATACAGTAGGACTCACATACAGATGATGTCACAAAAACAGTGGCAGAATTTATAGGACCAGCACATTTCTAAGTAAAGGGGTCCAAGTGAAGACAAGAAAATGGACAGAAATCTCCATCCAGAACCCAAAAGCTGTCTGTAATTGATAATAGCTCACAAAAGAAACATTAGCTTTTTTCAATCTAGTTGTGCTAGGTATATAAACTACTCTTAAGGGCAAGCCCCATGCATAGAAGTAGATTAACATTACAAAAAAACATCAATGGTATTCTTGGAATTTTTAGCTCACTGTGATGTTGCGGGAGGTCCTTCCGCCCCTCCAACCAATAGCTGCTGAGATACCAGCCCATTGGGGCGTGGTTTCTCTCCCTTTAAAAAGAAGCGGCTATTTCCTTTCTCTCTCTCTTCACTTCCTGCTCCGCTGGAGACTAGACTCCCTTCCTTGTTGCGCAGATGGCTGTTGTCCGGGACGGTGGTCTGTAAGTTTTGCCTTTTTAAATAAATAACACCCTATTAATTATAACTCCAAACTGGTGTAGCAT
>CADCXT010004947.1:0-76237 GCA_902806775.1 Microtus agrestis | reverse complement strand
TAAATGAATAAAAAAAAGCAAGAATCTTAGGCTGTAGGGCTTCAGACTATTTCTGTAGCCCAGGACATCTTCAAACTCTAGATACTCTTGTTGATTATGTGCCTGATGTCATATATTTCAAGTAATAGAAAAAATATGAGGCTCAGAGAGGTGGTGAGCTATTAGCTGGTGCCATGAGCTAACATGTCAATTGGAGTACTATAAAAATCCAACCTTAGCAGAAGTTTTCTCTCCCCTCATACTGTCTTGTATGAGCTTATGGTCCATGCTATTCTGAAGATACTAAGATGAGGCCAGAGAATCTGGGTTTAGGGATAAGTAGGCAGGGCTGGGCCTATAGAAGCTGGGCTTTGTCCATCATCATCATAGCAGTTGCTGTTGTTTCTTCCAAAGTGCTAAGCTCCTTTATATTGGTGAAGTCAAATAAAATCCAAATCTTTCCTGTTTTATGTAAGTATGGAGACATTGTACTGGAAGTTAAAGGAGTATGCCCAAAGTCTAGGAAGCATAGGCAAAGGTTTGTAGTTTTAGCCATGTTGAATCCCAGATTTTATACTTGTTAAAAAGAGGGCATCATAAAACATAAATAATTTCCTTTCATAACATGCCATGACTGTGGGACTTGTGAGCAGGATAACAACTTAAGGATAGCAACACTTACTCAGATATAGGCTGGTGATTTCCAGGGTACCTGTATAGGGGTTCATGTATCTTCTCATCAGTGTCATTTGCAGTGGTGGCTAGAAGTGGAAGAGTGGCTGCGAGGACAATCAAAGCTTTCATGTCAGACTAGAAAGTAAAAGGCTTTTCAGGCTAGGTGTGGGTGGTGACACCTTTTGAGTGTGTGTGTGTGTGCATCTGTGGGTGCACATGTATCTTTGTATTCTCACCACTCTTCTCTTTTTCAGAGTAATAATCTTTCAAATGTGGCTCCAGACATGAGGAACATATGGAATATATGGCTTTCTCCCACTTTGGCCGCTACTACTGACCTCTTTAAATTTCAATAATGGTGAATAAGGGACAAGGACCTGGAAGGAGATTATTTGCCCTTCACATGATCTCACTCCAAGGAGACAGGTAGTTTTTCCACTCACAACCCCAGGGATCTCATTAAGAAGGGAGTCATGGGAGAACAGATGCTGTGGAACCTCAGGGTTCACAAATTTCTTTACATCTTAGACAATTAGTGATTTGTTGTCATTGTGATTTTGAAGAAAATATGTATAGGGATTAGACACATTTAAACATCAGTACACAGTGTAACAAAAGTGTTCAGTTGACTATTATTATGTGAGCATGTGCTTGTCTCTGAGATTGACTGATTCTCCAGGAAACCTTCTCTTACAACTTATATTAGTCAATCTCTATACGAATATCTTGAAATCTAGAAAAATGACAAGTTTACCCCAAATCACAACTTCTCATTGGCTGACTAAAGTCCAAGATCTCCATTCCCAGGATTTTTCCCACAACAACAGGCATCCTCTGGCAACAGCCTCAGGTCTAATTCCTATACATATTTTCTTCAAAATCACAATGACAACAAATCACTAATTGTCCTTATCCACCAGTGTCCCAGTACTGGGTTAGCTTCTGGGGCTGAATTTGCTCCTGGCTTCTGTTCCTGGTGGAGCTTGCTATCTCTGTTCTAGGCAGCTCCATTTTGTGCTTTCTTTATTGTCTCTATTTCAATCTTGTAGTCTTGAACTATTTCCTTCACTTGTTTGATTGTTTTTTCTTGGCTTTCTTTAAGGGATTTATCAATTTCTTCTGTTTTTTTTATTTGTCTTTTCCTCCATTTCTTTAAGGAAAATTTCTATTTATTTTTTAAGGGCCTCTAAATATTCATACATTTATTTTTAAGGTTATTTTTTGCTTCATCTGCATTGTTATGTTCAGGTCTTACTGTTGTACAACCACTAGTTTCTGGTGGAACCATCTTGCTCTTCATGTGGTTTAGTGTATTCTTACACTGATGTCTTCCCATCTCTTTCTCTAATCAGTGCAGGTGGAACTTGTGGCTCCAGTGGTTGCTGAGGCTATAGAAGATATTTGGTGGGGAGAGGATACTGCTGCCTGATCATCTGGTCTGTAGAGGGTAGGGGAGTGACACCAGATGTGCCCTTGGTGGCTAGGTTCTAGAGATCAGGGATGTCCAGCTGGGATCTTAGACTCTCATGTTTCTGCCAGTAAATACAGGTGGGACCTGTGACTCTAGTAGTTCCTGATGCAGTGGGGGATGCTTCTGGAGTTGGGATTTTTGTTGGAATGTCTTTGACTCTTGGGTGGAGCAACCATCCCAGATATGAATTTTTTAATTTGAACTATATATGAATATTTATATCCAGACTTATGTGTGTTATATATATTTGGTAGATAGGTGTGCATTTCTTATGACTATTTGAGATATTCTCTTTGTTATTTTAGCTTCCTTTCTTTTCTGTATTTATCCACACATTGTTAGTCCAAGCTATCTTTATTCACATTTTCTCTTCATATCTCCTATAGTTGTTATTCTCCTCTCTATGCCCCCTCAATGGTCTTTTTAAAATTTCCTTGTTTTCCCAGTCACTCCAGGTTATACACTCACATTTGTCAATTGGAGCTAGGACCATTATATGAGAGAGAACTCGTGATGTTTGTTTTTCTGGACTGGGGTTATCTCAATCATTATGATCTTTTCAAAGTTCACCCACTTAGTAACAAATTTTGTGATTTTATTTTTCTTTACAACCGAACAATAGTATTCCATAGTATACATGTATCACATTTTCATTATCTGTTTGTCTGTTGAAGGTGCTCTTGATTTTTTTGTGTGTGTAGGGAGTAAGGTTCATTCTTATTAAACACCTCCATAAAATGTCATAGTTAAGAAACTATGGACATAGGTTCAAGGCCAGAGGTACCTTGTTCCTAAAATCTTTCTTCATTCTTGTTTGTTGGGCAAAGACTACATCAGACTATATATTTATTGTTTTCCTGGTGTTTTATCCTCCAACATACTGGATAACTCTCAGATGTTAACTATCCTTATACCCTATTCTGATCATGGTAACTCAGCTGTTTCTTCACTGGTCTAACAGTTTCAGGAGGGTAGTATTTATTTGTAAAACTGTTATGATTTTATTGAGAAAAAGAAATATAGTGCTAAAGGGAGAATGAGGCAGTCCTAAACAAATAAAATACTGTTCCTTATTTTATTTTATTTATTTTTTAAAAGGAAAGAAACTATCTTTTTACATTATATGCACCAATCCAAGTTCCCACTCCCTCCCCTCCTTCCATTCCCTCCACCTACCCCTTCTCTAACCCCCCATCCACTCCTCAGAGAGAGTAACACACTTTGCTTTGGGGAAGGTTCAAGGCCATGCTTACTAATTGTAGGCTGAGCAAGTTTTCCATCCAAAAAGAGAGTAGGTTGCAAAAAGCCAGTTCAAGTAGTAGGGATAAATCCTGGTGCCACTGCCAGTGTCCCCTCAGTCTGCCCCAGCCACACCACTCTGAACCACATTCAGAGAGACTAGTTTGATTCCTTTCCAGTCTGACTGGTATTGGTGAGCTCCCATTAGCTCAGGTAGACTGTTTCAGTGGGTGTACACATCATGGTCTGCTACAGTAATGAAAACAGCTTGGTATTGACAGAAAAACAGAGTGATTGACCAATGGAATCAAATTGAAGACCCAGATATTCCATACACCTATGTACACCTGATTTTTGAAAAAGAAGATAAAATTATACAATGGAAAAAAGGAAACCATCTTCAACAAATGGTGCAGGCATATTTAGATGTCAAGATGTAGAAGAATGCAAATAGATCCTTATCTATCCCCATGCATAAGACTTAAGTCCAAATAGATTAAGACCTCAATATAAATCCAACCTCACTGAACATGATAGAAAAGAAAGTGGGAATTAACCTTCAATGCATGGGCACAGAAGTCTACTTTCTAAATAAAACATCAGTAGCACAGATACAGAGAGCAACAATAAATAAATGGGACCTCCTGAAACTGAAAAGCTTCTGTAAAGCAACAGGACACAGTCAATAAGACAAAAAGGCAGCATATTGAATGGGAAAATGTTGACCAAGGTCTTTGTCTCACCCAGTCCCAAAGAAAAACACAGAGGTATACATTAATCATAAACTGGTTGGCCTATTATCTCAGGTCTCTTATTAACTCTTACTTTCTACATTAACCCATTATTCTTGTCTGTGTCAGCCATGTTACTTGGTACCTTTTATCAACTAGGCATTCACATCTTTTTCTCCTCTGTTTCTGGATAATGACTGCAGACTCAGCCTTTCCTCTTCCCAGAATTCTCCTGTTCTCTTTACCTTGTGTCTACTTTCTGCCTGGCTACTGGCCAATCACCATTTTATTGAAACAATACAAGACTATTGTCCCATAGCAGGAAAAGCTCTTCACCAGTCCCACATTAGACAAAAGACTGATCTCCAAAATATATAGAGAACTCAAGATATTAGACATCAAAATTCTAAATAACCCACTTAAAAAATAGGGTACAGAACTAAACAGAATTCTCAACAGAAGAACTCACATGGCCAAAAGACACTTAAGGAAATGTCCAATATCCTTAGCCATCAGAGAAATGCAAATCAAAACAGTTCTGAGATACCATCTTACACCAGTCACAATGATTAAGATAAAAAACACCAATGATAGCTTATACTGGAGAGGATGTGGAGTAAGAGGAACACTCATTCATTGTGGGTAGAAATGCAAACATGTCCAACCACTTTGGAAATCAGTATGATGGTTTCTCAGAAAATTGGGAATCTTTGTACGTCAAGATCCAGAAGTACCACTCTTGGGCATATACCCAAAAGATACTCAATGATACTACAAAGGCATTTGTTCAACTATGTTCACAACAGCATTATTTGTAATAGTCAGAACCTGGAAACAACCTAGATGCCCCTCAACTGAAGAATGGATAAAGAAAATATGGCACCTTTACACATTTAGATCACTAGTCAGAGGTAAAAAACAATGACATCTTGAATTTTGCATGCAAATGGATGGAATTAGAAAACACTATCCTGAGTGAGATAACCCAGACCCAAATAGATGAATATAATATGCACTCACTCATAAGTGGATACTAGCTTTAACAAGTATCCTCTAGTTTATGACACTAGAGAAGCTAAGTAACAAGGTAAACCCTAAGAAAAATGTGTATAGAACCACCTGAAAAGGGGAAATAGACAAGATCACCTGACAAAATTGGGAACATAGATGTGGGGATGGAATGGAGGGTGGAAGAGGAAGATGAAAAGGAAAGGAGAAGGGGTGAGGGAGAACTTGAGGGAAGAGGATAGTCAAAATGGAGCAAGGACAGTGATGAGAGCAAGGAAAGAGATATCTTGATTGAGAAGGCCATCATGGGGTTAGCAAAAAACCTGGCTCTAGAGAAATTCCCAGGAATCCACAAGGATGACCCCAGCCAAGACCCTAAGCAATAGAGGAGAGGATACCTGAAATTGCTTTTCCCTGTAGTCAGACTGATGAATATCTTAAATATTACCATAGAGCCTTCATTTAGCAACTTATGGAAACAAGACAGAGACCTGAATTGGAGCACTGTACTGAGCTTCCTAAGTCCAGTTGAAGAGTGGGAGGAATGAAAATATGAGCAAAGAGGTAAATTACTATTCTTAAAGCTAAAGGGCTTAACTTTATAAGGTAATTAAAGATATTATTAATTAATTTGTTTAACACATGCTAGGATTTATTCACATTCTAAAGTGTCTCATTATACTGAACTGAGCATTAAAAATATCACATTAATAGATTCATTGGTAATTGTACAAATCTTGTGGATGGCCTTACTCAACTAAGCGCTTTGTGGGATATATTGATTTCCAGGTGGTTCTGTATATATATGAAAGCCATTGCAAGTCTCAATTCATTTACAGCTTTCTGGTTATTCCCTGGTTACTGAAAGATTAAAAATAGAAGCAATGGCAGGAACCTTGATGTTACACCCTAGACTTTCTCATGTTCCATTCTACACCATATTTATCTTGCTGTATTTTTAAGACCTAGTATCTTATGTCATGCTATTAAAAACCTTCTGACCTAGAAGAACTGGTATTTATGATAATTTGATGAAACATTTGAGACATAAGGAGATAGATAGTTATGACTGGATGGATAATATGTCGATGGATATATGGAAGGATGGCTATATGGAGAGTTTATATAGGTAGTTATAATGAGAATTTGTACCTTATTACAGTTTTATAGTATTCATTAATATTGTAACTATATACTTCTGGATACCTGTCTTATAAGAATATGGTCTGATCTCATTTGATCCCTTTATTTAAATGGACTCTTGAAATAACATGGCTAACAAGTTCTTGTCATAAGTGGTTTGAATTACTTATTTAATAGCAGTATGAGTTCTTCAAGAGCTATTCTCATCTTGGAAGTAGAATGATGACTAATGGTTACTATGGTGATGGCACCATAATCTTGACTTTTTTACCAGTATATTTTTCTATGAAGAAAATACAGTTTAAATTAGAAATAAAGTATAGGGTTAAATTTTGTGATTTTTTCTGCTTGTTTTATTCCACAGGACAATTTAGATTTTTCTGGATGACAATCATTGTATTTATTTATAGAATATGAGAAGACTCTTGTTGAAAATACTGGACTTGAAGAGAAAATAGGAATTAGAAATGTCAGAGAAAGAATTAGAAATGAGAGTTTACAGTGTTTTGATTCTTGGATATTAATAAAAGAATAAAAACTTTTAAAATAGCTTCCCTATTTTTCTAGCTGTGATTCTTTACCAAAATTGAAGAAGCCTTACAGAGTTTTACTTCAATGTTCATTGATTCTACATTTGGGCAAGTTTTGCTTTACTAGAAATACTCTGATTATTCTTCATCTTTTGAAGAAAATGACATTCTTTTGCTACTTCTTGTAAAAAGTCTTTTTTATTTTTATATTTATTTTATTTTAAAAATAAAACAAACTATCTTTTTCATTATACATACCAACCCAAGTTCCCACTCCCTCTCCTCCTCCCATTCTCTACACATACCCTCCCACTTGACCCCTATCTAATCCTCAGAGAGGGTAAGAAACATTGCTTTGGGGAAGGTCCAAGGCCCTTCCTACTATATCTAAGCTGAGCAATGTATCATCTAAAGAAAAAAGATTACCAAGTAGGCAGTACATGTAGTAGCGCTAATTCCTTGTGCTGCTGCAAATGACCCCTCAGTCTTCCCCAGTCATGGCACATTCAGAGGGACTAGTTTGGTTCTATGCTTTTTTCTATCTAGAGTTGGTGAGCTCCCATTAACTCAGGTCGACTGTTTCAGTGGGTGTACCCGTCATGTTCTTGACCTTTTTGCTCATATTCTCATTCCTCCTCCTCTTCAACTGGACTTTTGGAGCTCAGTTCAGTGCTTTGATGCAAGTTTCTGCCTCTGTTTCTATCAGTGACTGGATGAAGGTTTTATGGTGATATGTGAGATATTCATCAATTTGACTACAGGGAAAGTCAAGATCAGCCTCCATCTCTTCTATTACTTAGGGTTACCCTTGTGGATTCCTGGGCATTTCTCTAGAACCAGGTTTCTTGCTAGCCCAATAATGAATCCCTCAATCATGATATCTCTTTCCTTGCTCTCATCTCTGTTCTTCATCCTTCTTGACTATCCTATTCTTTCAAGTTCTCTTCAACCCTCCCCTTCTCCTCTTCTCTTCCCCTTCCACCCTCCCCTTCCCCTGTTTGGTCCTGGCTGCTCAGCAGCTCAGACCCGAAATAATCACACAGAAACTGTATTAATTAAATCACTTGCCAATTAGCTCTAGATTCTTATTGGCTAACTTTTACATATTAATTTTAACCCATTTCTATTAATCTGTATATTGCCATATGGTTAGCTTACCAGCTAAAGTTCTGACATCTCTCTTCAATGGGATACATGGCTTCTCCCTGACTCTGCCTCCTTTCTCCAAGAATTCAGTTTAGTTTTCCCCAACTATCTCTATTCTTTTGCCCTATTACAGGCCAAAACAGTTTATTAACAAATGGTATTCAGAGCATACAGAGGGAAAACCCACATCATTCTTTCACCCCCATGATCCCAAATTTGTAAGGTGATCTTGTCTGTTTACACTTTCTTATTTTTATTGAAAATTTCCACCTCCTCCCCTCCCCCCACTCCACATCCCCCTCCCTCTCCAGTCCAAGGAACAGTCAGGGTTCCCTACCCTATGGAAGTCCAAGGTCCTCCCTGCTCCCCCCAGGTCCAGGAAGGTGAGCATACAAACAGACTAGGCTCCCACTAAGCCCATCCATGCAGTAGAATCAAAACCAAGTGCCATTGTCCTTGGCTTCTCTGTCAGCCTCCACTGTCAGCCACATTCAGAGAGTCTGGTTTGATCACATGCTCCCTTAGTTCCAGTCCAACTGGCCTTGGTGATCTGCCATTAGATCAGTCCTGCCGTCTCAGTGGGTGAACACACACCTCGTGGTCCTGACTTCCTTGCTCTGTTTACACTTTCTAGGTGGATCTATATATGTTTTTCTTAGGGTTCACCCTTATTACCTAACTTTTCTAGGATCATGAACTATAGGCTCAATATCTTTTGTTTAATGCTAGTATCCACTTATGAGTGAGTACATACCATATTCCTCTTTTTGGGTCTGGTTACCTTACTCAGGATAGTATTTTCTAATTTCATCCATTTGTGTGCAAAATTCAAGATGTTATTTGTTTGTTTGGTTTTTTCCACCTCATAGTACTCTAATTGTAAGTGTGCCACATTTTCTTTATCCATTTTTCAGTTGAAGGACAACTAGGTTGTTTCCAGGTCTTGGCTATTACAAATAAGGTTGCTATGAGCATAGCTGAACAAATACCTTTCCAGTATCCTTGAGCATCTTTTGGGTATATGCCCAAGAGTGGTATGGCTGGATCATAAGGTAGGTTGATTCCCAGTTTTCTGAGAAGCTGCCATACTGGTTTCCAGAGTGGATAGATAAGTTTGCATTCCCACCTGCAATGGATGAGTGTTCCCCTTACTCCATATCCTTTCAAGCATAAGCTATCATTGGTGTTTTTGACAGGTGTAAGATGGTATCTCAGAATTGTTTTGATTTGCATTTCTCTGATGGCTAAGGATGTTGGACATTTCCTTAAGTGTCTTTTGGCCATTTGATATTGACCATTTGATAATTCTCCTGAGAATTCTCTGTTTAGTTCTGTACCCATTATTTAATTGGGTTATTTAGAATTTTGATGTCTAATATCTTAGTTCTCTATATATTTTGGAGATCAGTCTTTTGTCTGATTTGGGGTCGGTGAAGATCTTTTCCCATTTAGTAGGCTGCCTTTTTGTCTTACTGACTGTGTTCTTTGCTTTACAGAAGATTCTCAGTTTCAGGAAGTACCATTTATTTATTGTTGCTCTTAGTGTCTGTACTACTGGTGTTATATTTATAAAGTGGACTCCTGTGCTCATGCATTGAAGACTACTTCCCACTTTCTCTTCTGCCAGGTACAGTGTGAGTAGATATATATTGGGGTCTTTAATCCACTTGAGTTTTGTGCATGGGGATATATATGGATCTACATGTTGACATCCAATTATGCACACCTTTTGTTGAAGATGGTTTCTTTTTTTCCATTGTATAATTTTAGCTTCTTTTTCAAAAATCAGGTGTTCATAGGTGTGTGGATTAATATCTGGGTCTTCAATTTGATTCTATTGGTCGATCTCTTTGTTTTTCTGCCAATACCAAGCTGTTTTCATTACTGTATCTCTATATTAGAGCTTGATGTCAGGGATGCTGATGCCTCGGGAAGTACCTTTATTGTACAGGATTGTTTTGGCTATCCTTGGTTTGTGTTTATCTAAATGAAGTTGAGTATTGTTCTTTCAAGGTCAGTGAAAAATTGTGTTGACATTTTTTATGGAGATTGCATTGAATCTGTATACTGCTTTTGGTAGTATTGCCACTTTTACTATATTGATCCTACCTATCCAAGAGCATGGGAGATATTTCCATTTTCTGATATCTCCTTCAATTTCTTTCATCAAAGTCTTAAGGTTATTGTCAAGTAGGTCTTTCACTTCTTTGGTTAGTGTTACCCAGAGATATTTTATGTTATTTGTGGCTATTGTGAAAGGTTATGTATGTCTGATTTTCCTCTTAGCTTATTATTTGTGTATAGGAGGGCTACTAATGTTTTTCAGTTGATTTTATATCTTGCCACATCACTGGAGGTATTTATTAGATGTAGAAGTTCTCTGGTAGAGTTTTTGGGGACACTTTTATATGTTATAATATCATTTGCAAATAGCAAAGTTTGATTTCATCCTTTACATTTTGAATCCCCTTGATCTCCTCTGTTGTCTCACTGCTATATCCAAAACTTCAAGAACTATGTTGAAGAGATATGGAGAGAGTGGACAGCCTTGTCTTGCTCTTGATTTTAGTGGAATCACTTTGAGTTTCTCTCCATTTAATTTGAAGTGGGTTGTTGGCTTGCTGTATATTGCTTTTATTATATTTAGATATGCTCCTTGTATCCCTGATCTCTCCAAGACCTTTATTATGAAGGGGTGTTGGATTTTATCAAATAGTTTTTCAGCATCTAATGAAAGGATCATATTTTTTCTTTCAGTTGATTTATAAAATGGATTACATTGGTAGATTTTTGTATGTTAAACCAGCCCTGCATCTCTGGGATGAAGCTTTTTTTTGGTATAATTTATTTGGTGTTCTGTCAGCTTCTTATACCTTCATAGGGATATCCTTCTTTAATTGGGAAAGTCTTCTATAATTTTGTTGAATATATTTTCTATACCATTGAGCTGGAGTTCTTCTCCTTCTTCTACTTTTATTGCTTTTAGGTTTGGTCTTTTCATGGTGTCCCAGATTTTCTGGATGCTTTGTGTTAAGAATTTGTTGGATTTAATGTTTTCTTTGACCATTGAGTCTATTTCCTCTATAGTATTTTCTTTTTTCTCTGATAATTTTTTATTACTTTATAAATAATAGAAATAAAAATTTCCACTTCCTCCCCTCCTCCCACTTCCCTCCCACTCCATCACTCATCACCCCCTCCCCTCCAGACCTAAGAGAGGTCAGATTACTCTGCCCTGTGGGAAGTCTAAGGTCCTCCCTGCTCTATCCAGGCTTAGGAAGGTATGCATCCAAATAGACTACGATCCCAAAAAGTCAGTACATGCAGTAGAGACCAATCCCAGTGCCATTATCATTGGCTTCTCAGTCTGCTCCAATTGTCAGTCGCATTCAGAGGGTCCAGTTTGATCCCATGCTTGTTCAGTCCCAGTCCAGCTGGTTTTGGTGAGCTCCCATTAGAACAGACACCCTGCCTCAGTGGGTGAAACCAACCCCTCGCGGTCCTGACTTCCTGGCTCATCTTCTCCCTCCTTCTGCTCTTCAACTGAACCTTGGGAGCTCAGTCCAGTGTGTCAATGTGGGTCTCTGTCTCTATCTCCATCCGAAGGTTCTATGGTAATATTCAAGATAGTCATCAGTCTGACTACGGGACAAGGCCAGTTCAGGCACCCTCTCCTCCACTGCCCAGGATCCTAGCTGGGGACATCCCTGTGAACATCTGGGACCCCCTCTAGAGTCAAGCTTCTTGCCAACCCCACAATGCCTCCCTTAATTAAGATACCTTCTTCCTTGCTCCCATATCCTACCTTCCTCCATCTCAACCATCCAACTCCTCCAAGCTCTTTTTCAACACCTGAGATTCTTTCTTCTATTTCTTGTATTTTGTTGGTTATACTTGTCTCTGTAGTTCCTGTTCATTTACCCAGATTTTCCAGATCAAGAATTCCATTGGGGAGGAACTAGATATATGGCCAATAATAATAAAAATTATGGAGCGTAACAAGGCTCCTTCAAAGCAACTCATAAAAGTTGCAAGCAGATCCTGATGCAAACAGATCTGGCTTGATGACACCAAGCTAACCTTTGCTAAGACAAGGTAAAAAAGCCCTCGCAATGCATCATGAAAAAACCCGACCTGTATATATATTTGGGGTCGAGGATGTGTTTGTGCTTTTTTTCACAGAAAGAAAATAAAATCTGGACGTGATGTCGAGGCTGCAGACACAGAGGAGTTCCAGACTTCCAGAGGTGATTGAGGAGAGGTCCTTGGTCCGGTCTTCCCTGCCCCAAGGAAAGGAGTGCCTGTTGACAAAACCAGCTACACCATTCTGCAGGGAGTCATCCTGCCTCCAGAGTCCAGGGAGACTTGGCTGACATAAGTGCCAGGATGTGCTTCATGTAGCTGAATCCAGCTCCCCTCACCCAGGTTCCCACACCTGTCCTGGAGCACAAATGCTAAACTGCTTCTGCAGCTTGAACTCTGGTCTGCTTTGGAGCTGAGATGCAGACTAAACATCAAACTGCTTTAAACTTTGGGACACAGAACTCATTTTAATTAAAATATTAACCTCTCTTCACTTAAGAAGGGGGAAAATTGGGGGGTCCTGTCACTGTTGCTCAGAGACTGGAACTGGCAGTATTTGATAACAACAATGTATGTCATTGTACTCCTACTGAAATTGAACTAATGATATCTGTAACTGCTTATAGAGGTTGGGAAAAGTTTGACACATGCTGTAAAGTGTTTGGGTTTAATGCATATGTTAAAAATTTTAGATTTTGATCCCTTTTACACTGCACTAATTTTAGTCAGGCAGCACATGTAACTTTATGTGGAGTAGGCACTTAGGAAGGAGGACATACCATAGGCCAGACTAAAAGGTGAATACTGGGTTGAAAAAAGCCCTTTCTTCTTGTCTGGAGATGGAATTATTGGTGCCAAAATTATATCATTATATCTTTTGTTTGAGGAGCTCCTCACAGTCTTTTCATTAATGATAGATGCAGGGGCCCAATGACGGGAGTTAGTGTGGATCCTCGCCTGAATAGCACACCAGACAGAGGTTGTAGAAACCGGCTCAACATGGCATGGTACAGGTATGAGGGCACTCTCCACATGGCCTAAGACAGGGTGCCCTGTGATCTGTTTACTTTAATCCTGCTAGATGCCTTTTATTTGAGGAGCTCCAAGGATGGGCAACTTATGGCAGGATAATCCCCCTACCTAAGACAGGGCCCTGGGAACCCTAGGACGGGTAAGGGGGAAAGTAAAAAGGCCTGGTCCCCACTCGACCTAAGAATCATCAGGCACCCCTCTGTTCCCAGGAGAGGTAAATTGCTTCACCACTCGAGAGGAGGGTCTCTCCTTATCTCAGTCCCTTCTCCTTTATATCTGACACCATGGTTGACTCTGACTGGTGCTCTCCATGTAATAACTACCTGCCTTTATATAAGAGAAAGGGGGATCTGTTGGGAGCCGTTTCCCCCTCAAAATCATTATAGGAACCATCACCCTGGGGAGTCTGCAGGGAAAACCACACCCATAATTGTGCTAAGAATAGTTCTATTGCCCCACACCCAATTAAAGCTGTTAATGAAAAAAATGACAGTATAGAAAATTGCACACAATAAACTTTCAAATACCCTGAAAAAAAAGAATTCCATTGGTTTGTGTTTTCTTTTTTAATTCTATGTCAGTCTTCAAGTCTTGAACTCTTTGCTCCACCTATTTGATTGTTTTTGCTTGGGTTTCTCTGAGGGATTTATTAATTTCTTCCAAGTTTTTTGTTTGTCTTTTCCTCAATTTTAAAGGGAGTTTTTATTTCCTCTTTAAAGGCCTCCATCATTTTTATAAAGTTGCATTTAAAGTCATTTTTTCTGCTTAAGAAGTTCTTTTTATTGCAACATTATATCTACATGCATTACTCATCTAAAAACTAATAGTAAGCTGTAACTCCTTGACTATGTGCATTTTTAAAAGCAGTGAAGTACTATTGTGCAAAATAATATTATAACACTGGGGCATTAGACTCTTCATAAAACTGGGCACCAAGTAGGATATGACCTTGTTTTCAACATTTATTTTATCAAAAATTTTTAGAAAGCAAATATTTTGTTTTTACGTCAGTGATATTACTGCAATCTAATGCAGTATAAGAAAATATATAAGAAAATATGTAAAAGGAAGAATAACCTAGTGATGTCTTAGATAATTAAGAAACAACAATAACTTCTGTTTTGGTCTTTCAGAAATTATGAGTTACATGCATGTGTTTGTATGTGTTGGTGCCTGCAGCAGCCAGAAGAGTGTGCTGATCTTTTGGAGCTGGAGTTACACGTCATTGTTAGGGATGTCACAGAGGTACTGGGAACTGAATTCATGTTCTCTGTATCAGAATGCTTTTAATGACTGAGCCATCTCTCCGTTCTCTCATTTTGATCTTTCTATGAGTGAATTTTGCACTCTTAACATCTTCAAACCTCTTTTAATATCTTTGTTCCTCAGGCTATAGATAAAAGGATTCATCATAGGAGTCACTACTGTGTACATAACAGTGGCTACCCGGTCCTTCACCACTGAGTACATGGACAGAGGCCTAAAGTAGACATAGATGACACTCCCATAGAACAGGACCACTACAGTGAAGTGGGAGCCACAGGTAGAGAAGGCTTTCCATTTTCCAGCTGCAGAGGGAATCCTCAGCACAGTGACAATGATTCTCAGGTAGGAGAAGAGAATGCACAGGAAGGGGGTCACAATGACAGCCAGGGTCTCAGTCATGACCACAATCTGGCTGGAGGATGTGTCAGAGCAGGACAGCTTCAGCACAGGCTGGGTGTCACAGAAAAAGTGCTTAATGACATGGGAGGCACAGAATGAGAGTCGAGACATGAGAAGAACACGGAACAGGGCATGTAGGTGGGAGATAGTGCAGGATCCCAGGAGCATGAAGAGGCAGTGGTGTGGCCTCATCACCACATCATAATGTAAAGGGGTACGGATGGCCACCAGTCGGTCAATGGCCATGGAGGCCAGCAGGTAACTGTCAGTGTTCCCTAAAGCTATGAAGAAGTACATCTGAACTAGACATCCCACGTGGGAGATAGTCTTTGTTTCTGATAGCAAGTTCACTAGCATCTTGGGCACAATAACTGTTGTGAAGCAGATATCCATGAATGATAAGTTGCTGAGGAAAAAGTACATGGGGGTATGGAGCCTGGAGTCAGAGTGGATGACTAGGATGATAAGCACATTCCCCACCATGGTGACCAGGTACATGATGAAGAAGATGCCAAAAAGGGGTTTCTGCATCTGGGGGTTGGAAGAGAGTCCCAGCAGGATGAAATCTGAGGTTCTGCTGCTGTGGTTGTTCATTTCTCTGTCTCTGGATAAATTTTGGAGAAATGGTAGGAAAGACATGAGTTAAAATTTCATGTGTATAGCTTCTTTCCTAACATCAAGCTCATTTGTATTTATTATTTTGAGAATATTTGTTAAGAACTGATGAATAATATACTAAAAAATATCTAGCAAGAAAGCACAAAGAGACAACTTTGTTATTTAATAAATTACTAGATGAAGGTTTCTCATGCCTGGTTAATAATGTCTGTTTTATTTAATTTTTCTGAATTCTTTTGGTTTTTGTATATTTATCTCAGTTGGCTTCTTAACCAAGTCCTAATCCCCTTAATTTTTTTCCAGAATAAAAAGTTGTGTTTTCCTTGAAGCAGTTTACTTACATAGGAAGGCTCTTCATAAATGAGTTCCTCCCATTCATGTTCTTGACATAGTTTTGGAGATGGTGGTCATAATAGGGAAACTAGTCAAATGAGCACATAATTTATCTATGATCTGTGAAATCTTCATAATTCAGATAATATTTTCTGGTATCTATTGAAAAAATCTTAGCATTGACTTATTTATTTTTGGATGTCAAATTCTGGACTCTCTATGAACTTTGTTCCCAAGGATGTCACTCAGGAGAAGTACTACAAGCTTCTACCTATGATAATGATAGTATGTCTTTAAATACATTATGTTTCCTGTGTACAAGATTATTTTGAAGATAGAATAAAGTCATCACAAAAAGGGGAATTAGCAGAACATGTGTTATAAACCTGGAGGGAAAGGGATTCTTGCAGTGGAAATGTTTAATTGGGAATGAATGCAGAGGGAAATGGGAGAGAAAAGAATGGAGTAAAGGTTAAACAAAATGAAGGATGTATGTAAAACCCTATGAAAACTCCTATTTTGTGAGTTTATTAAAATTATAATTAAAAAAGTTTGAACAAAGACAGCCTGAATATGTGAATAATGCTCCTCTCAGAAGCCAAGTATTATCAAATTAAAATTTCCATAGCATGTATGGGATATCTCCATGCAAGCTATTGGTCAAGGAGGTTCCAGAGATCCTCCAAGAATTATAGACTATTGCCAATAGTCTTGATTACCCACCAGAATTAGATCAGGACACTATTTTGCTAAAGATAGTACATATTTGAGTTGTAATATATTGAACAATAAAACTCAAGCTGAAATGGAAGGCTACTCCATACTGGTTACATTTTACATTACTAGGTGCTATGTAAGCTGCTATGGGAGGAGATTCATCAACTGTCCCAGTTAGCTTGGAGTCTATGTCTTCCATTGGTAGTGGGCAATGATTAATTAGTGAGACCCACAGCTGGTCAAAGTGCAGAAAAAGAGACGATTGTGGCATGATCTGCCCTACAAGTCACCTATGTCTGTCCCTCAAGAATCAGGAAATATCATGGAATGTGGGGCAGAATGAATAGCCAAGTGTTGGGGAAAAGTGCTATGAAGCAAAGCCTTATAGTTGTAACATGGATGTTTTACCCTGGATGAAGCTGTGGTTACCTGCACAAGAATAGATCTGTTACCATTTCATCATACACCAGATAGAAACTTAAGAGATCATCTGAAGCTAAAGGGAACTTAAGAGGAGTCATTTTCTTCAGTGCTGTAGCCAGCGATAAGTTTTCTATGTTCTGGTAAATAACATCCCATTTATGGTCATACAAGCAACTAACAATTTGACTCAGTAGATCAAAAATAGAAGGATATCAAAATATGAGAGGACTTTTTTGGAAGGAAAAACATTTTGGTGGGACAGGGGGAAGGAGAGAGGAAGACAGAAAGTGAAAATGACCAAGTTCAGAACATATGTATGAAACCATGAAAGAATAAAAAAATCTGCTATGAAGTTCTCATTCTAAACATTCATGTATTAATATAAAGTTTAGTGTGTTCAGTCCACACAAATATTTAGGAAACAAGATACAGTGATGACACCTGATAGCACTGTTGAGTACT
Organism: Microtus agrestis; assembly: GCA_902806775.1. Classification (NCBI taxonomy): domain Eukaryota; kingdom Metazoa; phylum Chordata; class Mammalia; order Rodentia; family Cricetidae; genus Microtus; species Microtus agrestis. The sequence goes on along the minus strand of CADCXT010004947.1, from coordinate 58,982 downwards.
TTGGCTCAGATAATAGACTAAGACAGCATGAAAGAGAAATCTAAAGAATCAGGGTAACATATATACTAAAAATGTGAATCTGCCACTTTTCAGGTAACATGACTGTCCCAAATAATAACCTATTAAGTGGATACTAGTTGTAAAGCAAAGGATAGCGAGCCTATATAGTTCATGACCCTAAAGAAGCTAAGTAACAAGGTGAACCCTAAGAAAAACATATATAGATCCATCTGGAAATGGAAAATAGACAAGATTACCAGACACAATTGGGAGCATAGAGGTGGGGGAAGAAGGGAGAATGGAAGAGGAAGAGGAGGAGAGAAAGGGAGCGGTGAGGAGAACTGGAGGGAAAGGAATAGTTGAGATGGAGGAAGGACAGAGATGAGAGAAAGGAGATATTTTGATTGAGGGAGCCAATATAGGGCTAGCAAGAAACCTGGCTCTAGAGAAATTTCTAGGAATCCACAAGGATGACTCCAGAGAAGATCCTAAGCATCAGAGGAGAGGGTGTCTGCTGTCAGAGGCTGCTTGTTTATTTCCCAACCACCCATACTCCGGAAATAATCACACAAAACTATATTATTTAAATCACAGCTTGGCCAATCACTTAAGTGTATTGCTAACCCATTTCTAGTAATCTGTGTATTGCCACGTGGCTGTGGTTTTCTGGTAGGGTTTTGGCATGACTGCCTCTGGTGGCGGCTGTATGCCTTCTTGCCACTCCTTCATCTTTCTCCCAGCATTCAGTTTAGTTTTCCCTGCCAAGCTCTACTCTGTCCTTTCACAGGCCAAGGCAGATTCTTTATTCATTAACCAATGGTATTCACAGCATGCAGAGGGGAATCCCACATCACCTTCCCTTTTCTGTCTAAATGAAAAGGAAGTTTTTAACTTTAACATAGCAAATTTGCATATAATAAAACAGGTATTAAGCAAGAATTAAAGTTTTAATATTTATATCTACCTTATCTTTTATCATAACTAAGAAAAACTATAATTATAACTATCTATTCTTTAATACCATCAAAGACCCCAGAAGGATATACTATTACCTAAGTTAACAGTAAGTACATTGTAAGCAACTTTCAAAACTCTAGAAATGACAGAGACATCTCACTGCCTGGACAGTAAGTCACCCAAAGTTCTTCTCTAATGTTGCGGGCACCCATCTTCAGTCTACTGGTACATAGTATCTGGCAGCCTTTTCCATGAAGCAGGAAATTTCAAATACAGCTCCACCTATATTGGCAGTTTGTCAGTCACTTTCTCCGGTGTCCTGCAGAATGTCTAGCAAACTCTTTCATGAAGCAGGAACCCCAAAGGATCATCTCACCTTTAGGCAAGTTCAGCAGTCATTTCTCTGTGGGTCCTGCATGTCCAGTTCATACAGCATAACATCAAGCAGTCCAAGAAACAGCAGTTTCTTGCCCAAATGGCTAACCAATGCCATTAGGAGCTTCTTCAGTCCCTATCATCCTCTTGAAGTAATTTGTTGCTGCCAGGAGCAGATGTGTCTCATTGTCATAAAAATTCTTAAGTTCTTAAAACATTTTAAATGCCATATTCTGAAGGTCTCTGAAAGATTTGAAGAAAACTCATCTAATTGAAATACATCTCTATATATCTATAAAACTTAACAAGACCAGAAACTTGACTATTATAGATGATATCCATTAACCTATATTTCTTAATTATACATTATACTTTGAAATGATCTACAAAACAATACCTTAATCAATAGTTGAAATCTATATCTATAATTCTCTCTCTCTCTCTCTCTCTCTCTCTCTCTCTCTCTCTCTCTCTCTCTCTCTCTCAAAATAATAAAATTGACCTTAAATCTGTATCAATAAACTAGGATCCATACTAATGCAAAGTATTCATCTCTATAGCACATCCCCCTTTAAATGTAAACAAACATTTATAAACAATATTTGGGAGTTTTATGTGGATTTAGCTAGCACATGTTGGGAGGCAATCTGTTAGCGGAGGCTGCTTGTTCATTTCCTAGCCACCCAGACTCCCAAAATAATTACACAGAAACTATATTATTTAAATCACTGTTTGGACAATCACTTAAGTGTATTGCTATCTAACTCATATTTTTGGTTAATCCATTTCTATTAATCTGTGTATTGCCATGTGGCTGTGGCTTACTGGCAAGGTTTAGGCATCACTGTCTCTGGTGGCAGCTGTATGGCTTCTCGTGACTCCTCTTTCTTTTTCCCAATATTCAGTTTAGTTTTCCCTGCCTAGATCTACTCTGCCCTATCACAGGTCAAGGTGATTTTTTTTATTCATTAGCCAATGGTATTAACAACATTCAGAGGGGAATTCCACATCAGTGTCCAAACTGGTCTTGCCCTGTAGTGAGATTGATGAATGTCTTAAATGTTACCATAGAACCTTCCTTCAGAAACTGGTGGAAACAGAAGAAGAGACCCATATTGGAGCAGTGGGCTGAGATCCCAAAGGGAGTGAGAATATGAGCAAAGTGGTCAAGATCATGATCGGGACACCCCTGAAACAGTTTACCTGAGCTAATGGGAGCTCACTAACACCAGCCAGATAGGGAAGGAATCAGTATAGTACCAAACTAGAGACTCTCTGAATGTGGGTGACAGTTGAATGAATGCCTGGGGCAGACTGTGAGGCCACTGGCAGTAGGATTTATCCCTACTGCTTGTACTTGCCCTTTTTTGAACCCATTCTCTCTAAATGGATACATTGTTCTGCCTAGATAGAGTAGGGAGGGCCTTGGATCTTCCCCAAAGCAATGTGTTTTATTCTCTCTGAGGAGTGGATGGGGTGGAGTGGGGGTATGTGGAGGAAATGGGAGAAGGGGAGGCAGTGAGAACTGGAATTGGTATGGAAAATGGAAAAAATAGTTTGTTCCTTTTTTTCAAAAATTAAAATAGAAAAAAGGAAAAAAATACCAAAAAATCCCAAACCAAACCAAACCAAAAATAGCCTTTTGAAACCATCAAGACTTCATCCATGTGTTAAGAATTAAAATAAGTCTAAAGACATTAACAAACAGAGAAACACTTAAGAACTAGCCTGAAGAAATGAAAGAAATGAGTGAGAGTTCTCCAAGGAAAGTATAACAGAACACAAATTGGAGATCTAAAAAATGAAGATAACATATGCATAAAAAGAAAGAATTTTTGAGAACTTGTGTTCTAAAATCATGAAAATTCAATGCATCTCTAATGAGACCCAAGGGAGTTTTTAATGGAATTTGAGAGCATTGTGTTAAGATTTATCTAGAGGAGCAAATGCCTAAGAATGGAGATAACAACAGGAAACTTTCCTAATCACAAATTAAGGTATACAATAATAAAACAAAACAAAACATTATGGGCATTCACAAAGAAAAGAATTCAATGAACCACCATAATGGACTTCATGCATCTGTATTTGTACGTGAAAAGAGATTTTGGATTCCTTTTATAGCAACAGAAGACAATTAGAGTACTATTAGTGTCATTTATGATAATTAACTGAATGTTTGGAAAAATAAGGTTATCTATCTAAATAACACTCAGAAAGCCCAGAAAAATAAACTGAGAGCAAAATCCTAAATTGTAAAGTAAGTTCGCTCCCCCCCCAAAATATTTGATATTCTGCACTGGGTTATTAATCAAAAAATGAAGTTTAGAGGAATGACAGAATATTATATTCTGTGCTGGGAGAGATAATGGGCAAAATTAAAATATTAACTTATGACCAGAGAAAACTCCTGCAGCACAGTTGCCAACAGACATGAATTCATCACCATTGTCAACCAGAAAAAACAAGTTAGTCTGAAATACAATTTTCACCTATCAGAATTTGTTTTTGCAGTGTCTAAAGGGAATCAGGCCACCAAGTGCTCTGGAAATGACCGTGTAAATCAGAATAGCTCTTCTTATAACCCAGACTAGAAAGGAAAGCCTCTATAACTTAAATATGTCTGTTCTCAACTTTAAGATACCATCTTACACCTGTCAGAATGGCTAAAATCAAAAACACCAATGATAGCCTTTGCTGGAGAGGTTGTGGAGAAAGGGGTACACTCATCCATTGCTGGTGGGAATGCAAACTTGTGCAACCACTTTGGAAAGCAGTGTGGCGGTTTCTCAGGAAATTCGGGATCAACTTACCCCTGGACCCAGCAATACCACTCTTGGGAATATACCCAAGAGAGGCCTTATCATACAACAAAAGTATATCCTCTACTATGTTCATAGCAGCATTGTTTGTAATAGCCAGAACCTGGAAACAACCTAGATGCCCTTCAATGCAAGACTAGATGAAGAAAGTATGGAATATATACATATTAGAGTACTACTCAGCAGTAAAAAAACAAGGACTTCTTGAATTGTGCATGCAAATGGATGGAAATAGAAGACACTATCCTGAGTGAGGTAAGCCAGACCCAAAAAGAGGAACATGGGATGTACTCACTCATATTTGGTTTCTAGCCATAAACAAAGGACATTGAGCCTATAATTAGTGATCCTAGAGAGGCTAAATAAGGAGAACCCAAAGAAAAACATAGGCATCCTCCTGAATATTAACCTTCATCAGGCAATGAAAGGAGACAGAGACAGAGACCCACATTGGAGCACCGGACTGAAATCTCAAGGTCCAAATCAGGAGCAGAAGGAGAGAGAGCACAAGCAAGGAACTCAGGACCGCGAGGGGTGCACCCACACACTGAGACAATGGGGATGTTCTATCGGGAACTCACCAAGGCCAGCTGGCCTGGATCCGAAAAAGCTTGGGTTAAAACCGGACTCGCTGAACATAGCGGACAATGAGGACTACTGAGAACTCAAGAACAATAGCAATGGGTTTTTGATCCTACTGCACATACTGGCCTAGGCAGCTTGGATGCTCACCTTACTAGAGGTGGATGGAGGTGGGAGGTCCTTGGACTTCCCACAGGGCAGGGAACCCTGATTGCTCTTTGGGCTGATGAGGGAGGGGGACTTGATTGGGGAAGGGGGAGGGAAATGGGAGGCGGTGGCGGGGAAGAGACAGAAATCTTTAATAAATAAATAAATTAAAAAATATGTCTGTTCTCACATAACATATTCTGATTATGATTTTCCCTCCCTCTACTCCTCCCAATCCCCTCCCCTCTTGACCCACACCCTCTCTGTCTCTCATTCGAAAACAAAGAAGCCTGTATTATTTATTCCATAACTTTAGAAAAGGCATCTACCCTGTTGAAATAGTCATATTTGTGTAGGACAAAGATTTGTATGTATAGTTTTATTGTGGCATTATACCAAACAAAAGAAAGCAAGCCAAAGTGTACAAAGATGAAATTACTGAAATATTAGCTTGAATGTAAATTATAATATAGGTGAATAAATAATTATATTGTATTTTTGCTCAATATCATGCTAAAGATATAAAGTACTTATACCTGCTAACATTTATTGGTACTCAATACAAAACAACTAAAAGCTTTTTAAAAAGTGTTTTAATGATTTATTCATTTATTTATTTTACATACCAACCACAGTTTCCCCTCCCTTCTCTCTTCCTATCCCCCCACCTCCCTTCTATGTCCCCACATCCCATATACACTCTTCTTCCATCATCACTTTCTCTAAAAGCTTTCATTAAAAAAATCATTTTATGCTCTCGAAACCGTGAGAGATTTAGAATTGGTAGAACTGGCATTTATTTATTTATTTATTTTTGGTTTTTCGAGACAGGGTTTTTCTGTTTAGCCTTGGCTGTTGTGGAATTTATTTTGTTGACTAGGCTGACCTCAAACTCACTGAGATCTGTCTGCCTCGGCCTTTCACGTGCTGGGATTAAAGGTGTGTGCCACCACTTCCTAGCCTTAGAGATGGTTTTTGAATGGGGGTAGATCTGAGAACAGAGATGAAGCTATTCCTTGCTGAGCTGGATTATTTTGTTACTGTTTTATCTGGACTAGTGTATTCACTGAAAAAAATCAAGATGTATAACAATGACTACAAACAATGCAGTTTTGTACAATGGCATCTCTTACATGTCATATGTATGCTTGTGTCTGTCTTCTAAAATGAGATTAGAATACTGGAGCAGTCTAGATTTAACTTTATTGTTTTCATTTAAAACAACAAATATATGTTTTTATAATTTTATAATGGATTGATTTAATAATTCAAAAGGTGAAATTGTCCAGTAGTTTCATTTCCTAGAGAACTGTGCATTTTTCTCTTTATTGACTTATGTTCACACTATAAATACACGTGGGAGTCATATTACCCATAGTCTTAATGTCTTTCTCAGACTGTTAGAGAAGATTGTGTCTCTCTCTGTGTGAATTTGTCTTTGAACTTATGAGAACTATCATGGTATCACATAAATTGTGAAATGTAGGATGCTAAATTAGAATTTAGGAACATTGAAAATTATAATATATAATCTCAGCCCGAGGAGATCCATGCACCCCACTACCTGGTATAAGTATTCATTTTAAATACTGGTAGGCTTTCATCATTGTTTTCTTTAAAAAAAATAATTTTTATTTATTTATTTTATTTAGGTCTGAGTGCTCTGGCTGCATGTATTTCTACATGCCAGAAGAAGGCATTAGATCCTGTTGCAGATTGTTGTGAATCACCCTGTGGTTATGAATTGAACTCAGGCCCTCTGGAAGAGCAGTCAGAGCTCTTAACCACCGAGCCGTCTCTCCAGCCTTTCACTATAGTTTTCAACCTCACCTCTTGAATAGTTCTCTGCAGTCAACACAAGCTCCAGGGGTGTTACTGAACATTGAACTGGAAGTCTCTCTTTGTATGGTGTTTCTTTCGGGCTGGAGTTTAGCCTTCTTCCTCTTAATCTGGATATGATCAGCATATTTCCCATGTCTTGGATGCCTTGGGATTCCCATTTCACTTCCACATAGAAAATGGTGTGTATGGATGTGTATTTGTTTGTGTGTACATTTAAGTGTGCACATTTTCTATCTTGCATACCCTTGCTGTTTGGAGACTCGAAGACTCAAAGACTCAGAGAGGCATTAGCAAACCCCTCTACAAGTGGCTATTACCTCTTGCTAGGAAAACTATGGAAATGATATGGTTTTATCATCAGTTAGAAGCTGGGAAGGTCAGGAAAAAAAGCATTTCCAATAATTTTAAACACAGTGTCTCAACTTAGGATGTAGTTCATTTTTTGTTGGTATTATTAAATAGATATGAAATACAGACTATTTCTGTCAGTCTCCATAGGAATTTTCTAGATTGGGGATATCTTCCTTCTCAAGTTTGTTTTCTTAGCCTTAGGTAGCTGACACTGATCTTTCAACTGCTGGCAGATGAAATGAAGGTATAAACAGGTAAGTGTATCAGACAGGTTCTATGCTATATTTTGTCTTATTTAATTCTCACTGTAACATTATGATGAAAGCACCACTTCCTCATTCTCTAAATAAAGAGACTGAAACTCAGATTCACAGAGTTGGTGAATGGTACACCTAATATCCAAACACAGATATTACCTGCTCCAAATCCCATTCTTTATTATCCTGATTGTCCCCAAGCCACGCACCTGTTTAGAGAGCTAAGCCTGTCTCAATATACACACAGATGTTCTCTCACACCTGTGTTCCTCAAGGCTCCAGACTGACCACTCCTTGTATTTTATCATGTGTCCTGGGTCTGTCTTGGGTTTGAGTCTTTACATCTCAGCTGTTCTTATCATTTTCAGAATATGACAGTGGAAAAGTAGAGCACCCTCAAAGAGAAACATCCTGCTTAGACATTTTTCTGGGTCCTCTTTCCACCATTGAAAGCCTTCCTTTCTGCCTGGTTTTTATGTCTTTTTATGCTCATGTCTTTTGACTCCATCAAAGTTGGTGCATTTGTCCAATTCTTATCTCCTACTTGTTTTTATTTGTGAGCTTTTCAGGGAAGTTTTAAGTCACCAGACTTCTTATCCAAGACAACACACTCACATTGAAGAAACCCTTCTGCTTCATTTCTTGTTTCTGCTTTTCTTCAGCACTCGTTTCCTAGTTGCCTGACTCTCTCTTTCTCAGTCATCTAAAGAAATCAAGTTGAGAGATGTCAGGTGTCTTGGTGTTTGATTTAGTTGTAACCTGTTAGCATCCATAAATGCTACTACTAATACAAAATAGCAGGCATTGTTTCCTGCACCATAGGACAGTGTGGTTTCTTTAAGACCTCTACTTAACTTGTAGACACAGACCTTTAATTTGTGTGCTCTGACCTCTGTCACTTTTGTTTTACATATTGTAATTGCCTGTGGGAAGCAGGCAATTACAATATGTACTTAGAGTTTTTGAACGCTACCCAATCCCTTGGGGAAAGACTCTGATTTAGAAAAATTTCCCAGCAAGAGTCCAAATTTGTCTTCCTATGTTTGTCAGATAATATCTGAGAATTCCACCTACAGTGAATATTTCGGTTTTTTTAGTACTCCATGTTACAGGCAACAGAAATGAAGCACAGAGAAACAAAGTGACTAGTCAGATGCTGCAGAGTTTAGTCAGAATGGACTCTCATGAGCCTTGCATTTCCCTCACTGTCTTGGTCTTCTCTAGGTATAGCAAGGATGAAGTACCCTTCAAGACTGTCTCTTTGGTGACATATTCCATAGAATTGGTGTTTCAAGGGTCTGATATTTGATCAAAATAAAATATTATAAGATGTGCAGGGGAAGGTCATGTTTTCTGGCTTTTCAGAAGGAATAGAGAAGATGGGACAGGGAAAGGGAGAAAGACAAGATGTTTCTACTGCTAGCATTGACAAAGACCCCACAGACCGCTTACCTGTGGAAGTAACAGAAAAATCCAGGACATGGGGTATGACCAGGCTTGGGGGACCACCAGGTAGTTAAGATTAGGTTCCAAATTCCTGAAGAAAGAGCCTCCTACAGTGCTTATTTAGCTTCAGAGATGTGCTGACACTACCTATTGTGGGAGTTGGCAATAGGAAGGGAAATCCAGTCCCTGAGAGGTTTGGCCCTGAAGTTCTCCCAGGAGGCGATGGCATTTTTGATACTCTCACTAAGTTATGGGAAAAGTGAGTTCCAAAAGTGTGTCCTATAATACCTGAGAGGAGAATTAGAGTCATGTAGCAGCAGAGGTGGAGTGTATGCTCTGTGCACCTGTGTGTTTCTATTTGTGTATGCCTGTGTTTAGGGCCCATGTATGGCTACCTGGAGGGAAAGGGGATGACTTCTGCCATCCTAAAATTTGTATCTATAGGTACTATATTATGGAGGACTTGAAGCTTACTTCTGCAAGTGAACCTGATAGGATTCTTCCTTTTTGGGTCTGTCTTATAAGCTGTGTAGTGTCTGAAAATATCAACTTTTCTAAAATATTTTATTACTTTCATTCATTAATCTAGATATCTCATATATGAATCCTAGTTTCTCAAATTACTACATGAAAGAATTTGCCAAAGTTGTTTAACCTTATAAATGCATTTTTTTCTTTATTTGTAAAGGGTACAAAATAAAAACTTTTATATAGGTATTTTTTTTTTTCTAGTTTTCATTTAAACAATGTTGTTTTAAGAAAGGGATTCATAACAAACCCACAGATGTACTATAAACCTACTGCTCCTACTCATGGAGAGCCTGCCTCCCTGATAACCTCACTAACATCATGACATGTATTTCAGCTGATGAACATTTTTGCCTGGTTATGCTGATGCAACATTATCTCCGAGTTCCAGAGTTTGTTCACATTACGGTTCACCTTTGGTATAAATTCTGTATTTGGGGGTAAGTGTGTAACAACACATAATGCAGTATGCTGTTTAGAGAATAGCCTCACTGCTCGAAGGAGTCCTTTGAGCTCCATCTGTTTACACCTCCTGGTTTCCTGGTTCCTGGGAACCACTGTTTCTTTAGTCTCTTCATGGTTTTAGTTTCACGCAGTATGATATAGTTGGGGACACACAGTATGCTTGCTGTTTTAGACTGTCTTCTTTCACATATTAGGAAGTATTTAAGATTCTTCCACATATTTTCATGGGTTGGTATTACTTTGGTTTTAGTGTCCAGTCTTCTACCAGTTTTCAAATTCTGTGCACATTTTGGGTAATACTACTCATCCAAATATGCTATTCATAAAATTATAGTTGCTTTTTTTGTTTTGTAGGCATTGTGTTAATAAAGTGTTTTGATAAGGGGCCTACACTCTGACATGTTTGGCTCTTTTTCCCTCCTATGTTTTCATCAGAGTCTCTTTCTTTCCATTTATTATTTTTATCCTTTTCATGTTAAAATCTATTTGCAGATTTTTTTGCTCAGTGTAGAACTTTGATTTTAAGATATTTTTGTGAGAAAGTATCAATTTATCCCAGGCTGGAAGCAAACTCTCTATGTAATCAAGGATGGCTTTGAACTTCTGATCTTCCTGTTTGTTTCTCATCTGCCAGGATTGCTGTTGCTGTGTGGTGTGATGTTGGGGATCTAATCTGGAGCGTTTTATATGCTAGTTTGCTACCAACTGTTCCTGGTTCGTGCCAAAGGAGTTAGAAAATTCAATTGGATTTTCAGATTCATAGGCCCTAAACTGCTCCCACATAATTAAAGACTACTTGGTATCTAATATTACACAAAAACTCTTCAGTTGATTTTTATTTGATTCATGAATTTTGGTGAGCTAAATAGCTGATGAATTTATTTCCCCCCCCCATCTGCTTAGTTTGGTACAATTGACTGCATCTGTTCCTAAAGTCTCAAGCACTGACACCACATCAATCATTTGTCATTTGTTCCTCTCTTCCTGAATTTGAGGATTTATGTACATGTTTTTGTGTTATAGTAATTGTTATTGCTCTGTTATTCTACTTAGGTTGTTTCATGAGATCACTGAGGATAATTTAGAAATCTAAAGTATCCCTGATGCCTGAAAAAACAATCTCACAGTTAAAGTTCCTGAGATATAGAAGAGACAATCTAGAGACAAATGTATTTTAATGAAATCAATTTAAATTTTTCCAAGTAGGAAGGAAATATCTCTCATTAGATCTTAGAGCCAGAGTAAATGCAAAGAAATCCAGATGCAGAAGAACAATAGCCAGATACAAATCAAGAATAAAACCATAAGCAAAAAGCCATTTGAGAGCAAAGAATGGTAGCTGCTGGCCCTGCATGGGTGGCTTTCCCTTTTCTATTCCACAAGGCTCAGGGAATACTTAGAAAGAGGGACCTGAGAGAATATAGAAGCCAGAGGATGAGAAGTATACAGCAGAGTTTTCTAGATATGACATAGCTATTGGGCTATGAACCTATTGTAGCCACAACTGTCTGCACCAGATCTGCTCAAAGGAGTGCGGCCAACAACATTTTGTCATGGATGGGGGAAGGCTTCATGGCTCCAACCCTCTTTGAAGAAGTTTGGAGAGAGGTGCCATTTTTCTCCATGGTAGCCACTGATTAGTGGCCCTTGTTCTAGCAAATAAATTATTATCTGTGTTCAGATAAAAACATCTAATTAATTTCAGTATGTCAAACATGCAAAACAACAATAAAACAAACCACAGACCATGAATGGTGGGTTTTTTATTTTTTTTTTTTTGGGACAAAGGGTTTAATTAAAAGAGGGACTAGGGTATGAAAATAACTAAAATTCATTATGTAAGTGTATGACACTGTCAAGCAATAAACATACTTTAAAAAGAGAATGGTAGTTTATTTCTCTTTAGAAAAATAGAAGCTTAAGTATGAAACATGAATACAAACTCCACCACTGACTCCATAGTCTCACTCCATTTTCTACCCAACCTTCTCTCTGTATCTCACTTTTCAATCTCTATTTTCATAACATTTTTAATTGAATCTTGGGGGAATTTCACATTATGTACCCCAATTCCATTCATTTCCTAGTCCTTCCATATCTAGCTTCCACCCTTGTAGCCTCCACTCAACAAAGATAACAAAAACAAAAGCAAAAAAAATAAAACCAAAAAAAAAACCCCAATCTCATCCTCCCTTCTGGGCAACGACCTCTTCTCTATAACCACAGTGTTCTGTGAACGTACTATTCCACTCCTCTGTCTTTCCTGCATCTCCATCACATAGTCACTTGTTTTAGTGGCATTGGAGGTTGCAGTGTGTCACATAGTATACCTTTTTGCCCAGCCAGCCCAAAAACTTTACTTAAGAATGTTAGTTGTTAAGCTAGTTTTAGACCCCTGATTTCTGCTACAATGTCAATACTGTTACCTGTAGTTGTGTGGGGGGGATCCTGCAACTATGGATCCATAGGGGCAGCACCTTCACACACCCCAGAAGCATTTAGATGGGGAAGATGTTGGGGTAGCCCAGTTCAAAGTCCTGGATCTGAGTCTGGGGGCCAGCTTTCCCAAACCTATGTCATCAGAGCTATCTTCCCCTTTGGCCAGGTGAGGGGTGGGGCCAGCTCTCTCATTCTCCCACATTCAGGGTACTGGGTCCAGCTTTCCCATTGAGTGTGACCTCCCTCACACATACACATGCAGTGAGTTCATGCACAACTTCAACTACCTGCACATGTTGCCCTTCCACTTGCACATGTTATCCTCCACACCTGCACATGTGATTCTCCCCACACCACACATGCGATTCCTATACCTGTACTTGAGAGCCCCATGCCTGCACATGGGGTGGTTCTTGGAGTCAAAGCACTTATTTGGTTTATAAGCTATTGCAGGTTGGATTAAATTATTTATTTAATATATGCTAGAAGTTTTTCACATCTGAAATATCTCACTGACATTATTTAATATTTGGCATGAGAACATTATGACATACAATGAAAGGAAGTGGGTGTTTTTAACTTAGCATCTCAAAGCCCAATGATTAAGGTCAGGTATGCTTATATAAATATGAAGACAATTGAAACTGAATTTCTTTTATGTCCTGCTGGGTACTTTCTTATATTTCAGAGTGGACACAGAGCAGCAATGGAAGAGAAATTTATTTCTAATGCCAGATGTCTCTGTGTTCCATTGGAGCACCAAACTTTTCAACATCTTGAAAGTTCATGGTCATGTATTTAAACTTCTGATGTTGCTTATAGTAAGTTGGGTATTGGGAAATACTGCTAGTGGTAGAGCTCAATGACAGCGCATATGGATTCAGTCATGAATCTAAGTCTTTACTTAATATTTTATTGACACCACAGTCATAAATTGTTTATTAGACAACATCGACACTGGCATGGATATATACAATAAAACATGTAGTAGTTATTAATGATCTCCATGCAAAGCACATGATTTGACTGATGGTCTTCCATGGCTTCCTTTGTTTGAGTTCTGCTTAGAAATGGTAAAAGTCCCTTGGATCAGAGTGTTGATTTGTCAGTAGAAAATCTTCAAGAATATTTCCTATCTTCAGACAAAGCAATGACTAATACTTATAAAGATAGCTTTATAGCCCTGTCTTATAAACTGTCTGAAATGGATATCACCTAACAGCTTTCTACAATGAGCATGTGTTGTAGATGAGAATTAAATCTATGTTTTTAATCACAAAAATTTTGGGTCATTTATTTGTACAGTAAAACCTGGTGTATATCCTGCCTGATACACTGACATTTATAGCTCAGGAAAGAAGTTTAGGGAAGATTCTTGAAATGGATGAAAATAAAGGATTAAGAGTAATGGGAGAGGAGTTGTGTCCTGAAATTCACCTGTTATGGAATTAATATAAAATCTGGATGACACCTACAGATATTTTTGTAGTTTCTCTACCTTTCCAACTTCATCCCTCTTATTCTTAAATTGAACAAGACTCACCCAACACCTTCCTCACCATCTCTCAGATGCATTATCATGTTTACTTCTTCTACATAATGAAATGTCTGCACCATTTGAAATATGGCAATGTCTTCACTTTTGAATCTTTTCCTCTCATGTTAAGTCTGTCTTTAGACTGACTTCAGTTCATTAGTCCAGGATGTCTTTCCAAATTTCCTATTATAATCACACAATTCATTATAGTGAACATTGATCAATTTATAATTCCCAGATTTGGGGACATGTACATACATATACAGTTTTAAACCTATTGAGTATGGTAAAAATTCCTGAAATCTGCATTCCCGCAGCATGTAGTCTGAGAATTAAATGTGTTTGGCCAAGATGATTGACAGAAACCAAAATATCACTTTAGATCAATGATGCTGGTGTTCAACATTAACCTTTGCTACTTAATAGAGGATCATCCTTAAATGTATAAAAAGAAAGGGCAACAGGGAAATGTGTTAGGTCATTTCTCAATTGCATGTTTCATAATTTGATATTTCTATGAGTGAATTCTGACTCTTAACTTCTTCAAACCTCTTTTAATATCTTTGTTCCTCAGGCTATAGATAAAAGGATTCATCATAGGAGTCACTACTGTGTACATAACAGTGGCTACCCGGTCCTTCACCACTGAGTACATGGACAGAGGCCTAAAGTAGACATAGATGACACTCCCATAGAACAGGACCACTACAGTGAGGTGGGAGCCACAGGTAGAGAAGGCTTTCCATTTTCCAGCTGCAGAGGGAATCCTCAGCACAGTGACAATGATTCTCAGGTAAGAGAAGAGAATGCACAGGAAGGGGGTCACAATGACAGCCAGGGTCTCAGTCATGACCACAATCTGGTTGGAGGATGTGTCAGAGCAGGACAGCTTCAGCACGGGCTGGGTGTCACAGAAAAAGTGCTTAATGACATGGGAGGCACAGAATGAGAGTCGAGACATGAGAAGAACACGGAACAGGGCATGTAGGTGGGAGATAGTGCAGGATCCCAGGAGCATGAAGAGGCAGTGGTGTGGCCTCATCACCACATCATAATGTAAAGGGGTACAGATGGCCACCAGTCGGTCAATGGCCATGGAGGCCAGCAGGTAACTGTCAGTGTTTGCTAAAGCTATGAAGAAGTACATCTGAACTAGACATCCCTCGTAGGAGATAGTCTTTGTTTCTGAGAGCAGGTTTACTAGCATCTTGGGCACAATAACTGTTGTGAAGCAGATATCCATGAATGATAAGTTGCTGAGGAAAAAGTACATGGGGGTATGGAGCCTGGAGTCAGAGTGGATGACCAGGATGATAAGCACATTTCCCACCATGGTGACCAGGTACATGATGAAGAAGATTCCAAAAAGGGGTGTCTGCACCTGGGGGTTGGAAGAGAGTCCCAGGAGGATGAAATCTGAGGTTCTGCTGCTGTGGTTGTTCATTTCTCTGTCTCTGGTGAGGTTTTGGAGAACTTTGGGAGAGATATGAAGAACAAATTTACCAAGAGGGTGTAATTTTTAAACTTCAGGCTGTAACAAAAATCAATTGCTGTTCATTAGGATTTGAAAATAAGCTTGATTAATGAAATTTTATTAAAAATAAAAACAGCAATATTCTGTCCCAAAATACCAGCAGAAGTTTCCTGCTCTACTAAAAGGCCATGCTGGTAATCAGCAATCCCAGGTAAGAACCTGTGTCACAGATTACCAACATTTACTCAGAACTCTTCCAGCTTTTGACTCAAAAGAAACCCTCCCCTAGTCTTTATATCCCAGCCCACAACTCTGGTGGAAACCCCAGCAGAGACACCCTACTGGACCAGAGATCTCACTGGTCCCTAGAACTGCAGGCCACTTAGGCTAGAAGACCATAGGAAATGTATAAATTACTAAAAGAAAGTCAAGAAAAAACAAACAGATGCAGGAAATCAATAAAACTGTTCAAGATCTGAAAGTAGAAATAGAAGAAATAAAGAAAACAAAAACTTAAGGAGTCCTGGATATGGGAAGTTCTGGTAAGTGAACAGAAACTGTAGACACAAGTATCACCAACAGAATACAAGAGAGGGAAGAATCTCAGGTGTAGAAAATTGCACTGGGATTTGATTCTACTGCATGGATGGGCTTTGTGAGAGCCTAGTCTGTTTGGATTCTCACCTTCCTGGACCTGGGGGGAGCAGGGAGGACCTTGGATTTCCCATAGGGTAGGGAACCCTGACTGCTCCTTGGACTCGAGAGGGAGGGGGAGGGGGAGGAAGGGAGGAGGTGGAAATTTTCAATAAAAAATAAATTAATTAAAAAATGATAGAAGAAAATTGATATATTGGTCAAAGAAAATGTTAAATGTAAAAATTTTCTGACACAAAAATCCAGGAAATCTGGGATACCTTGTAAAGAACAAACTTAAGAATAACAGAAGAAGGAAATAGAAGAATCCAAGCTCAAAGACACAGAAAATATTTTTATCAAAATTGTAGAAGAAAATTTCTTATTCTTTTGAATGCTATGCCTATAACGGTACAAGAAGCCAGGTAGAGCAACAAATAGACTGGAACAGAAGAAGAAAGTCTCCACACCAAATCTTAACACTAAATGTACAGAATAAAGAAAAAATATTAAAAGATGCAATGGAAAAATGCCAAGTAAAATATAAATACAGACTTAACAAAATTACACCTGACTTATCAATGAAGATTATAAAAGCCAGAGGGTCTGAATAGATGTCTTTAAGACTCTAAAAGACCATAGATGCCAGCCAAGACTACTACACCCAAGAAAACTTTGAGTCTTCATGGATGGAGAAAACAAGATATTCCATGGCAAAGTCAAATTTAAACAATACCTAGTCATAAATCCAGTCCTACAGAAGGTACTAGAAGGAAAACTCCAATACAAGAAGGTTAACAAAACCCATGAAAACACAGGAAATAATCTCACACCAGCAAAACCAAAAGAAGGAAAGCACACACACAACCACAACTACCAACAAAACAAAATCAACACTATTAAACAATCATTGCTCATTAATTATCTCTCAACATCTATGTACTCAATTCTCCAATAAAATGACACATGCTGACAGAACGGATATGGAAACAGGATCCATCATTCTGTTACATACAAGAAACATACCTCAACATCAAATATAGACATTACCTAAGAGTAAAGGGTTGAAAAAAAGGTTTTCCAGGCAAATGGAATCAAGAAACAAGTTGGTGTAGCTATCCTAATAACTAACAAAATAGTCTTCCAACTTGTTAATCAAAAGAGATGGGGAAAGACACTTGATGGTAATCAAAAAAAATCCACCAAGATGACATCTCAATTCTTAATATCCATGCTCTAAATTCAAGGGCACCCACATTTTCTCTGTAATTTTCTTAATTTTACATTCTAACCAATACTTCCATCCCTCCCCTCTTCTCAGTCCCTTTCCTATTCCCCACCCAATCTGTTCCTCCTCCACTGTTTCTTTTCAGATATAGGTGGATAGCCCATGGATATCAGCTAGCTATGGTATGTCAAGATGCAGTGAAACCTGGCATCCCATCCTCCATTAAGGCTTGATGAGGCAATCAGGCAGGAAGAATAGTGGTATTGACATTTGTAAAAGAAACATTACTAAGTTTAAATCACATATCAAATCTCACATTAATAGTGGGAGACTTTGAACCAGCAGGCAAATTTCCTACAGGTAAGATGCTCAAATACTCCCATCCTATCCATCAGACCATGCAAGCTGCAAGTTCCACTATGCACCCAAACCCTCCTATCCCCCCACAACCTCAGTGGAACTCTGAAACACAGCCTGCTTCTACACAAAGAGGACCAAGAGGGACCTCACCCGGAGGGACACCCCACTCTCTCGGCCCTCCATACCAGGGCAAAACACTGGGTCCCTCCCCCACTTGCCTTAGCTTCTCTAGTGATGTGAAAAGGTCACATGTCAATCTGTTGATTTCATTGGATAATAAAGAAACTGCCTTGGCCCATTTGATAGGCCAGCCCTTAGGTGGGTGGAGTAGACAGAATAGAATGCTGGGAAGAAGAGAAGTGAGGTCAGAGATGCCGCCACTGCTCCTCTCCAGGGCAGATGCGATGAAGCTCCTACTCAGGATGGCCATAGGCTAGATTCTTCCTGGTAAGCGCACCTTGGGGTGCTACACAGATTAATAGAAATGGGTAATCAAGATGTAAGAATTAGCCAGTAAGAAGCTAGAGCTAATGGGCCAGGCAGTGTTTAAATGAATACAATTTGTGTGTTTTTATTTCTGGGCATACGCTAGCCAGGCAGCCAGGAGCCGGGCTGTGGGAAGAGGCCCGCAGCTCCCTCAACACTAGCTAGCCAGCAGGAGAGTTTCCTGCAGGTAGGCTGCTCCAACAACACCATCCCATCCATTGGACTTTGAAAGCTACAAGTCCCACTCTACTCCCAAACACTCCTTCCCCCCACCCAACAATCTCAGAGGAATGCTGACACAAGCTGCAACTAAATAGAGAGAACCAAGAGAGGAACTCTGAAGCACAAGCAGTGACTGCACTGAGTGGACCAAGACAGTGGACCAAGATAGCAAACCAAGAGAGTAGGCAAGAGAGTAGGCTAAGAGAGACCTCAGTGGCTCCCTGAGACACAGATAGTGACAGTACAGAGCAGACCAAGAACAGTTCTCAAAGACACAGACAGCCACTGCAAGGATTAGACTGAGAGGCAGAGACACTGCTGGCACCATTTGAAGGAAGTGATAGGTAGGCACCAACACAAGATTTCATTCACCAACCTAAAAATGACATGGTAACTCCAGAACCCAGTGTCATACATCAGGAAGACTTGATAATCCTAACCCAGAAGAAACAGAAAAAAAATGATTTTAAATGTAACTCTATGAGAATGATGGAGACCTTTAAAGATGAAATGGAAAATTCCTTTAAAGAAATGGAGGAAAAGACAAACAAAAAATTGGAAGAAATCAAGAAACCCAAGAAAAAACAATCAAACAGGTGAAGCAAACAGTTCAAGACTTGAAGACCAAAATAGAAGCCTACACACACACACACACACACACACACACACACACACACACACTGAGGAAATTCTAAATATGGAAAATCTGGCTAAATGAAGGGGAACTACAGAGGAAACACAACCAACAGAATACAAAAGATGGAAGAGAGAATCTCAGATGCTAAAGATACTATAGAGAACATTGATTCATTGGCCAAAGAAAACATTAAAACAAACAAATTCTTAATACAACATATCCAGAAAATCTGTGACACCATGAAACAACAAAACCTAAGAACAATAGGGATAGAAGAAGGAGAAGAGCTTCAGCTCAAAAGCACAGAAAATATATTAAAAAAATCATAGAAGAAAACTTTCCCAATGGAAAGAAGGATATCCCTATGAAGGTATAAGAAGCACACAGAACACCCTATAGACTGGACCAAAAAATGTTCCCTTGTTAAGTAATACTCAAAAAGCAAAACATGCAGAATAAAGAAGTTCTGCAAAGGAAAAAGTTAAAGTAACATATAAAGGCATACTTATCAGAATTTTACACCCGATTTCCATGAAAGCCTGAAGATCCAGACAGATGTGCTGCAGACAATAAGAAATCACAGATGCAAGCAAAGACTACTACACTAAACAAAGCTTTCAATCATCATCTATGGAGAAAACAAGATATGCTATGACAAATCCAGATTTAAACCATATATATCCACAAATCCAGCTCCACAAAAAGTACTAGAAGAAAAACACCAATCCAAAGAAGCTAACTGCACTCATAAAACACAGGCAGCAGATAACTTCCCACTAGCAAATCCCAAAGAAGGGAAGCACACAAAAACTGCCACAAAAAATTAACAGGAATTAACAATCATTGATTATTAATATATGTCAATATCAATGGACTCAATTCACCTATAATTCACACAGGCTAAGAGAATGGAGAGGGAAGCAAGATCCGTTTTTGGCTGTATACAAGAAACACCTCAACCTCAAAGACATACATTACCTCAGAGTAAAGGGATGGGAAAAGATTTTCCAATCAAATGGACCTAAGAAACAAGTGGGTGTAGCTATCCTCATATCTACCAATATAGATTTCAATCAGAAATATGATAAAGTCAATCAGAAGAGATGGTAAAGGACACTTTATAATCATAATAGGAACAACCCATCAGTATGAAGTCTCAATCCTAAAAATCTATGCCCACATATGTAAAAGAAACATTTTTAAAGCTTAAATCACATATTAATAGTAGGAAACTTCAACACCCCACTCTCCACAGCTAACAGAGAAATCAGAGAATTAACAGATGTCATTACTAAAATGGACCTAATAGACATCTACAAAACATTCCACCCCCAACACAAAAGAATATACCTTCTTTTCAGCACCTCATGGAACGTTCTCTAAAATCGACCACATTCTTGGTAACAGGACAAATGTCAACAGATACAAATAACTGAAGTAACCCCCTGCATCTTATCAGATCACCATGGTTTAAAGTTAGAATTGAATAGTGATCTATTAAACCACCCCCAGGTCAAGGAATAAATAAATAAATGACTTCCTAGAATTCAATTAAAATGAAGGCACAATGTACCTAAACTTGTGGGACACTATGAAAGCAGCGCCTACACAAAGAAAGTGGAGAAAGCTCACACTAGTGACTTAATAACACACCTGATAGCTCTAGAACAAAAGAAGCAGAGTCACCTAGGAGGAGTATACAATGGGAAATAATCAAATTGAGGGCTGAAATCAATAAAATAGAAACAAAGAAAAGAGTACAAAGAATCAGTGAAACATAGAGCTGGTTCATTGAGAAAATCAACAAGATAGTCAAACCCTTATCCAAAGTAATCAAAAGTGAGAGAGAGAGAGAGAGAGAGAGAGAGAGAGAGAGAGAGAGAGAGAGAAATACATAGAATGCTGTAGGAATTCTTCCAGCCAGTAGCCCTTTGGTAAGGTAGCTTCTTACCTATAGGAATGAATGATCTAAAAGAAATTAAACAAGCTGTTGTAACATATGGCTTGCATTCCACATTTGTTAGGGAGATGATAAGGACATGGAGTTCTAGCATTAAAGTGATGCCACATGAATGGCTTCAGTTTGTTTAAGCAGTCTTGGATTACGGGCCTCAACTGAGGTTTAAATATTATTTCAGGAAAGAGGTTAAAATTTTACAAAAGCATGGAAAAGCAAAAGGACTTGAGACTTTCCAAGATCAAATTCTTGGCGAGGACACTTATGCTGACACACAGGTTCAAGTTCTTTACGATAAACAAATCTTGTTCTTAGGCCACAAAGCAGCCTTAAATGCTTGGAACAGGATTCAAGAACTAGGAAAATGAATCAAACCATATACCAGGGTTAAACAGGACCAGAGAGAACCCTTTAGTGACTTTTTACAAAGATTAACTAAGACTGTACAAATAGGAGTAAGAGACCCAGATGCTAGACAAGTACTTATTGAATCTCTGGCTTTTGAAAATGCCAACTTAGAATGCAAAAAGATACTTGTGCCTTTAAAGGTTACATCAGCACCTATGGATTAATGGATCCCACATACAATGAATATTGAGACATTTGATTATAATACTGAATAGGTATTCAAAGTAGGAGAAGCAATTTCCAAAGGAATGAAGAGACATCAAAATGCCAAGTGTTTTAATTGTGGTAGAATAGGACATCTGAGAAGTGATTGTAGACAAAGAATTCCTAGGAATAATATCTTTTCTGGGAATGGCAGAATAGGAGGACTCAGCCTTCAGGTATATATAGAAGGTGTGGCAAAGGCTGACATTGGACCAATGAATGCAGATCAACAAAACACAGAAAAGGCAGCTCAATACAATCAGGAAACTTTTTGGTGGGCCTCTTGTAGGTCCACAAGCCAAAAGTGGTTCAGTCATTCCCAGTCACTGTGGAGGACATGTCTCACCAGGAAAATTAAAAGATCCAGAGCCTTCTGTAAAAGACCATACTGTTTTGGATGATGGAATAAACATGGAGGATAAAAACAAAAATTACAATAGGAAATAGGAAATGTATATTCTGTCAGACTTCTATAATTGAACAAGAACAAAGCATATAAATGGCATTGTAATTGTTGGTTTGATAGACGCAGTTGTGGGTGTGAGTATCATTACTCCAGAATCTTGGCATCCAAATTGGCCTCTTCAAGAGGCAGATGTTTAATTTTTAGGAATTGGAGCCCTATCTCAAGTGAAACAAAGCACAAGATGGGTTGGCTGCATAGGGCCAGAAAAACAGAGAGGAAGGCTGAGGCCATATGTGGCTAATATCGCAGTAAATTTATGGGGTTGTGATCTGCTGCAGCAATGGAATACCAAGATTAGCATTCCTGTAGTCCCAGGAACTCATAATTCTGGGAAGGATATTATAAGACACACAATGGTCACCAGTCATTCATAATGTACAAGAACACAAAGCAATTAGAAAACCTTCAGAGGTACCAACATTAAAATGCTAGAGGTAACATTAAAATGGTTAATTGAGAAACCAATCTGGGTTAAACAGTGGCCATTAACAGAAGACAAAATGTAGGTTTTAGAAAAGCTGGTACAGGAGAAACTAAATTCTTACCATATTGAAGAATCAACCATCCCCTGGAATTCTCCTGTATTTGTTCTTAAAAACAAAATCTGTAAATGGAGACTGGTGATAGATCTAAGAGCTGTCAATAAGGTAATTCAACCTATGGGCCCTCTACAATCTGGAATTCCTTTCTTCTCTATTACCAAAAGGATGGCCTCTTATAGTTATTGATTTAAAAGATTGTTTCTTCACTATACCTTTACAAGAAAAAGGACAGAGAAAAATTTGCTTTCACAGTGCCTACTTATTATAATTCTCAACCTACTAGGAGATACTAGTGGACCATACTTCCACAGGGAATGCTCAATTGCCCTACATATTCCAATATTGGTAAATTTTTCATTGGAAACAATACATAAACAGTTTCCTAAATCTATAATTTACCATTACATGGATACCATTTTGTTATCTGATTCAAATGTGGTTACCTTAGAAAGAATGTTTGAAGAATAAAAGAAAGTTTTAGCAAAATGGGGATTACAAATTCCTCCTGAAAAAATACAGAGAGGAGATTTTGTCAATTTCCTAGGTTATAAAATACATTTGCAGAAAATTAAAACACAAAAGGCACAAATTAAGAGACCGATTGTGGACTCTTAATGACTTTCAAAGATTGTTAGGAGATATTTCCAGTCTATTACTGGCTGTTGGGATAACACCTGACATAATATTTTATTAATACAAAACCTTAGATGGTAATAAATACTTCAATAGTGCCATAAAATTAACAGCTGAAGAGAAAAAGGAATTGATTGTTGAAGAAAAATTACAGAAGGCACATGTGGATAGGGTGAATTCAAATCTTAATTTTATTTTATCATATTGCCATCCAGAATGTCCCCCAGAGTAATTTTAATGCAAAGGGAAGATATTATCTTAGAATAGATACTTTCCCCACATAAACCAACTAAAAAATTAAAAATTATGTGGAAAAGTCTCTGAATTAATTATAAAAGGAAAATTGTGACTTCATCAACTAGCAGGTATCAACCCAGCAGAGATTATAGTGTCTTTTACTACTGATGAAATTGAAAAATTATGGGAAGACAATCAACATTGGCAAAGAGCTTGTGCTAATTTTTTAGGAGAGATTAATAGCAATTATCCCTAAAGTGATAGAATTAACCTTATAAAGAGAACTATTTGAATCTTTCCCCACATTGTACAGGACACACCAGTAACTGGATCCCATACATTCTATACTGATGCAAATAAATCAGGAAAGGCAGGTTACAAATCAGAAGAATTAAATAAGGTGGAACAAAGCTATTCTCATGGTTCTAAGGGATTTTAAAGAACCTCTTGATATAGTTACTGATTCACAATATGCAGAAAGAATTGTCTTGAATATTGAAACTGATGAACCAAATGATACAGAATTGACTTTATTATTCATACAAGTTCAAGACATATTTATTAATTGGCATTGTCCCAAATACATAACACACATCCGATACCATACAGGTCTGCCAGGTCCTCTAGCACAAGGTAATGCAGAAATTGATTGATTACTGATTAGAAGTGTGTTAAAGGCCTCAAAATTTCATAAGAAACATCATGTCAATAGCAAAGATTTAAAGAAAGAGTTCTCTATTACATGATAATAAGCTAAGGAGATTATAAGGAGATGTTTTACTTGCTTTTTCTATGACCAAACACCACTTCCCGCAAGGACTAACCCAAAGGGTACTCAAAAGAATGAAATCTGGCAACTGGTTGTGTTTCACTTTGTAGAATTTGGAAAATTAAAATATGTACACCACACCATTGACATTTATTATGGCTTTCAATGGGCAACTGCTTTAAGCTCAGAAAAGGCTGATTTAGTAATCACACATTTATTAGAAGCTATGGCCATTATGGGTATACCTGCATAAATAAAGACATATAATGGTCCAGCATATGTCTCTAAGAAAATTAAACAGGTTTTTGCTTATTATAATATAAAGCATATTACAGGTATACCACATAATTTTACAGGTCAGGCAGTTACAGAAAGATCAAATAAAACCATAAAGGATATGTTAAACAAACAGAAAGGAATGTAAAATACCCTCAGAAATAGACAATATGATGCTTTACTAACCATGAATTTTCTTAATGCTAATGAGAAAGGGACAACAGCAGCAGAGAGCCACTGTATAATAGAAAAGTCTTCTGAATTAAATCAGCCAGTTTCAAGGATGTGTTGACCTCACAATGGAAATCAGATGTGCTACATTGGGAAGGGATTTTGCTCTTCTTCCAAAAGGAGAATAAACTTTATGGATATCATCAAAATTAATAAAGCTTTTGTTTGAAAAATAGAAATCTCTTGAGAAAGAGAAATTATGGCTCATCCACAGAGGTGACAATGAATCAGGTAGTAAGGAAACTTCAAAAGGTTTGGGGCAGGGTTCTGTTCTTGTCTTTGCAGGAAAATACCCCCAAAATTAAAAGACCCTGGACATCTAGATGCCTAAAGAGGAAAAGATAATTATCCAGGTAGAATCTCCAAGCAAAGAGAATTATCACTTGTGAGAACATGTTATCTGAGGGTAAGAATCTCTGAATACTAAATAGAATTCACTTGGGAATCAAATTTGGCTTTGGAGTTGGACAATGGTTCTGTCCTTCTCTAAATCCAAGCATGTGGTTTAAAGAAAATTTCAGAGTTTTTGTCTCATTTCAGGAGCTGTCTGGTATGGGACAGAAATAAGAAAGCATTTAGAAAATATTTATTTTTCTTCTTACCTATTTTTGTCTCTATCATACCTTTCATTGAATATATGTCTGTATAAATACTGTTTAAGTTTTCCACAATGAACAATGAATTTTTCTGCAGTAATCTTTCAATTTTCCAGGAAGAAGATGGGGCCCCACAACAACTCACCCTGGTTGTTATGATATCTTGATGCTAATGGTGCTACTATAAGACCTATTTTTGGGTACCAGCTGCTGGTTCCAACTTGGCTGAAATGGTGTACATTTTTACAACATTCTTGCCAGAACTCAAAATAGGAACTTCAGAAAAAAACCCTACTGAATACTCTGAGACTATTTGCATTTATACTAGATAGTAGTCTTGGAACTTAACCATCATTTTACTTTCACAGGATCCCATAGAAAGAACATTGCCCCCATGACAGCTAGAAGTAGTTCTAGAAAACAATGTCCCCTCACACAACAAAGCTTATCCTCAGGGTTAGGGACATTATTTAGGGGTTTATTATTACTGGTATGGGATTGGGCATTGAGAGGAAAATTATGTAAGCTTGGCGATCTCTTTAAAAAATGGAAATTGGGTGGGATAATAGATTAGTGTGGTCTTACTCACACTAATAATAATAGTGAGTAATGGAGTGATTACTTGTGAGCTATTATTTATAGGTAATTTACATTGGTATAGATTCTTCTATACTGCTACAAACTGAAATTATATTGAATATAGTCATATTTTCATCTACAATATTTGTATACCTAGGCAAAGTTATTTTGTCATATTTATGCACACATGCTTCTTCCTTTGCTTAAGACATGTTTTATATTAATACAATTTTAGAATATATTTATTATATTGCAATATACATTTCTACCTCTGATCAAGTTACTTATATATTGTTTACATTTTGAGACCATTGTCCTCATTTGTTGCATAGTTGTTTAAAAATGGTGCCCAGGGTGATGTCCCCAGTTAGTTCCTGGGGCAGCTGAGGATAGGGAACCTGAAATGACCCTATCCTATAGCCATACTGATTAATATCTTGCATATCACCATAAAACCTTCATATGGCGATGGATGGAGATAGAGACAGAGACCCACACTGGAGCACCGGACTGAGCTACCAATGTCCCAATGAGGAACAGAACGAGGGAAAACATGAGCAAAAAAGTCAGGAACACAAGGGGTGCACCCACCCACGGAGACAGTGGGGCTGATCTATTGGGAGCTCACCAAGGCCAGCTGGACTATGACTGAAAAAGCATGGGATAAAACCAGACTATCTGAATATGGCGGACAATGAGGGCTGATGTGGGAGTGTCATATATCAATCTGTTGATTTCATTGTTTAAGCAATAAATAAACTGCTTGGCCCGATTGGTTAGAACATAGGTGGGTGGAGTAAACAGAAGAAAATGCTGGGTGGAAGAGGAAGTGAGCTCAGAAAGCATGCAGCTCCACTCAGAGCCAGATGCCTCAGACAGAGATGCCACGCTCCCCTCACGATAGCTCTGCTCTCTGAGGCAGAGGCATGAAGCTTAGACCCAGGATGGACGTAGGCTAGAATCTTCCCAGTAAGTGCACCTTGGGGTGCTTACACACATGATTAGAAATGGGTTAAAAGGTTGAAGCTAATGGGCCAAGAAGTGCTTAAAAGAATACAGTGTCCATGTAATTATTTTGGGTAAAGCTAGCCGTGTGGGCGGCCAGGGTGCTGGGGACGCAGCCCCGCCACTCTTATCACAACAGAGGGCTGCTGCGAAGCCAAGGACAATGGCACTGGGTTTTGATCCTATTTCATGTTCTGGCTTTGTGGGAGCCTAGCCAGTTTAGATGTTCACCTTCCTAGACCAGGATGCAGGGGGGAGGATTTTGGACTTTCCACAGGGCAGGGAACCCTGACTACTCTTCAGACTGGAGAGGGAGGGAAAGAGGAGTGGGGGGAGGGGGAGAGGAATGGGAGCCTGGGAGGAGGCGGAAATATTTTTTCAATTAAAAAATGTTTAATATTCTAATATGAAGTCTTAGTCTTTAAGTTATATAGGTATTAAGATTTATAGGTCAATAGTCAGCCATGTTTGCCTTCCTTCTGTTTCTATTATGTGGAACTCTTTGAAAAGTATAGGTTTTAGATCTTTGAAGTTCTGGTAGAATTCTGCACTAAAACCATTCAGTCCTGGCCTTTTTTTTTTAATGGTTGGGAGGTTTTTGAAGACTGCTTCTATTTCCTTGGAGTTTATAGGTCTATTTAAATTGTTTGTCTGTCTTGATTTAATTTTGATTTGCATACCTAATCAGAAAATTGTCTATTTCTTTTACATTTTCCAGTTTTGTGAAGTACAGGTTTTTGTAGTATGACCTAATGATTCTCTGGATTTTCTCAGTGTCTGTTGTTATGTTCCCTGGTTCTTTTCTGATTTTCTTAATTTGGATGTTCTCTTGAAGACAGATGCTTAAAAGAAATTTCACACTAGCTTAAAATTGAGAATAATAGAGGGTTATATATTTAGGGGTAGACACACAGATAACAGTCCTCTGCTCAAATGGGGAACAGCAATCAAATTGCACAGTCAATAGAGAGGCCAGATGCATGCTTTGCATTGGCATTTATAGTTTGAGGCCATGCCCAAGTGGGCAATTAACTTAAAGGCTACCACCTTGAGGAATTTTTATAGCCAAACTCCTTTTTTTATGAGGTTACATTTGCCCTGATACACAAACCACACAAAGATTCAACCAAGAAAGAAAATTACAGACCAATCTTGCTTATGAATATAGATATAAAAATACTCAATAAAATACTGGCAAACCAAATCCAAGAGCACATGAAAAAATCATCCACCATGATCAAGTTGGCTTCATCCCGGAGATGCAGAAATGGTCCAACATATGATAATCTATGTAATCCATCATATAAATAAACTTTAAATAAAAAAATATGATCATCTCTTTCGATGCTGACAAAGCATTCAATAGAATCCAACACCCCTTTATGATAAAGGTCTTGGAGAGATCAGGGATACCAGAAACATATTTAAACATAATAAAAGCAATATATAGCAAGCCAACAGTCAACAATAAATTAAATGGAAAGAAACTCAAAACAATTGCACTAAATTCAGGAATAAGACAAGGCTGCCCACTCTCTCCATGTCTATTCAACATAATTCTTGAAGTTCTAGCTAGAGCAATAGGACATCAAAAGGAGATCAAGGGGATTCAAATTGGAAACGAAGAAGTCGCAATTTTTTTATTTGTGGATGATACGATAGTATATATAAGTGACCCCCCAAAAGTCTACCAGGGAACTCCTACAGCTGGTAAACACTGCTAGTAATGTGGCAGGATATAAGAGTAACTGAAAAAACTCAGTAGTCCTCCAATATACAATGATAAAGAAGCTGAGAAAAAAATCAGAGAAAGATCACCTTTCACAATAGCCACAAATAACATAAAATATCTTGGGGTAACACTAACAAAAGAAGTGAAAGATCTATTTGGCAAGAATTTTAAGTCTTTGGTGAAAGAAATTGAAGAAGATACCAGAAAATGGAAAGATCTCCCATATTCTTGGATAGGTAGGATCAATATAATAAAAATGGTAATCCTACCAAAAGCAATCCCCATCAAAATTCCAACACAATTCTTCACAGACCTTGAAAAACAATAATCAACTTCATATGGATAAACAAAACACCCAGGCAAGACAAAACAACCCTTTACAGTAATGATAACTTATACTGGAGAGGATGTGAAGGGGGGAACACTCATCCATTATTGGTGGGAATGCAAACTTATATAACCATTCTGGAAATCAGTATGACAGTTTTCAGAAAATTGGGAATCAACCTATAACAAGACCCAGCAATACAACTCTTAGGCATATACCCAATATATAGGCTCAATTGCACTATAAGGACATTTGTTCAACTATGTTCATAGCAGCATTATTTGTAATAACCAGAACCTGGAAACAACCTAGATGCCCCTCAACTGAAGAATGAATAAAGAAAATGTGGCTCATTTACACATTGGTGTACTACTTGCTAGTAACAATGACATCTTGAAATTTGCATGCAGTTGGATATATCTTGAAAAAAAAATCCCTGAGTGAGTTAACCCAGACCCAGAAAGATTTTATGGTATGTACTCACTCATAAGTGGATACTAGATGTAAAGCAAAGCATTTTGAGCCTATAGTTCATGATCCTAGAGCAGCTAAGTAACAAGATGAATCCTACAAAAGATATGCATAGATCTACCTGGAAAGAGAAAATAGACAAGATCGCCTGACAAAATTAGGAGCATTGGGGTGGCGAGAGAAGGAAGGTGGAATGAGAAAAGGAGGGGATAAGGGGAGGGGGGAGAAGAACTTGAGGAAATAGGATAGTTGAGATGGAGGAAGGACAGAGATGAAAGCAAGGAAAGAGATATTTTGATTGAAGAAGCCATTATGGGCCTACCAAGAAACCCGACACTAGGGAAATTACCAGGGATCCATGAGGCTATCACCAGATAAGACCATAAGCAGTAGAGATGCCCAAACTGGCCTTTCCCTGTAGTCAGATTGATGAATATCTTAAATGTCACTGTAGAATCTTCATCTAGCAGCTGACAGAAACAGAGGCTCCACAGTGGAGCTCTGGGCTGAAATCCCAAAGTCCATTTGAAGAGTAAGAGGAGTAAGAAAATGAGTAAAGAGGTCAAGGTCATGATGGAGACACCCATTGAAACAGTTTATCTGATCTATGAGAGCTCACTAACTCCAGCTAGACAGGAAATGATCCAGCATAGGTCCAAACTAGTCCTTCTGAATGTGGGTGACAGTTGTATGGTTGGGGCAGACTGAGCGGCCACTGGCAGTGACACCAGGATTTATCCCTACTGCTTGTACTGACTTTTTGGGAGCCTATGTTACAAGGAGCCACTTGTTTATCCCAGTCACCAGAACCGAAGTAATCACACAGAAACTATTTTAATTAAAACGCTGCTTGGCCCATTGGCTCTAACTTCTTATTGGCTAACTCTTACATCTAGTTTAACCCATTTTTATTAATCGATGTATTGCCATGTGGCAGTGGCTTACTGGGTAAAATTCCCAGTGTCTGTCTCTGGTGGATTCATGGCGTCTCTCTAATTCTGCCCTTCTTCTTCCCAGCATACAGTCTAGCTTTCACTGTCTAATTCTGTTCTTCCCTTCCATAGGCTTAAAGCAGTTCTTTATTAACCAATGAAAACACATAGTGATGTGGGAGTGATTCCTTTCTAATTATTGCTTTCATTGGTTAATTAATAAAAAAACTGCCTTGGCCCATTTGATAGGCCAACCTTAGGTGGGTGGAGTAAACAGAACAGAATGCTGGGAGAAAGAAGCTGAGTCAGGAGTCGCCATGATTCTCCCAGTTCAGACAGACGCAGGTTAAGATCTTCCCTGGTAAGCCACCTCGTGGGCTACACAGATTATTAGAAATGGGTTAGATCAATATGGGATAGCCAATAAGAGGCTGGAACTAATGGGCCAGGCAGTGTTCAAAAGAATACAGTTTCCGTGTAATTATTTTGGGTAAAGCTAGCCAGGTGGCGGGACACAGCCCTGCCACTCCTACTTCTACAGAGACAAAAGGACCTCCTACAAAGCTATTCCCTTTGGATGGATGCCTTGCTCAGCCTAGATATAGTAGGGAGGGATTGGACCTTCCCCAAAGCAAAAAACACAGTGATACAACCAAAATTAACAAACTCATAAAGAAAAAGGGAGACATCACAACAGACACTGAGGACATCTAAAGATTCATTAAGTCATACTTCAAAAATGTGTATTCCACAAAGTTGAGAAATCTAAAAGAAATGAACAATTTTTTGATAGATACCACTCATTAAAGTTAAGTCAAGATTAGATAAACAATTTAGATAGACCTATAACCTCTAATGAAGTAAACGGAGTCTTTAAAATTGTCCCAAATAATAAAAGCCTAGGGCCAGATGGTTTTGGTATAGACTTCTACTAGACTTTCAAAGAAGATATAATACCAATACTCCTCAAATCATTATACAAAATAGACAGAAGGAACATTGTCAGATTCATTTTATGAGGTCACAGTCACTCTGACACTAGGGATCTCTAACCTCTGATAAACAGTTTCATCAATGTGGTTGGATTCAAGATTAACTAAAAGAAATCAGTAGCCCTCCTATACACAAATGATAAATGGGCTGAGAAAGAAATAAGGGGAACAATACCCTTCACAATGAATAACCACAAATAATATAAAATGTCTTGGGGTAAGTCTAACCAAGAAAGTAAAAGACCTATATGAAAAGAACTTCAAGTATCTGAAGAAAGAAATTGAAGAAGACATCAGAAGGTGAAAAGCTCTGCCATGCTCATGGATTGTTAGGGTTAACATAGTAAAAATGGCAATCTTACAAAAAACAGTCTAAAGATACAATGCAATTCCTACCAAAATTCCAACACAATTCTTTACAGACCTTGAAAGAATATCACTCAACTTCATATGGAAAAACAAAATTCCCCTGAGTTTTTGAAACAGTTCTATACAGCAAAAAGCTTCTAGAGATATCACCATCCCTGATTTTAAGTTGTCCTACAGAAGTGTAGTAATAAAAAACACATGATATTGGCATAAAAACAGACAAGTTGATCAATGGTATGAAATTGAAGACCCAGACATGCATCCACACACCTATGGATACTTAATTTTTGATAAAGAAGCCAGAAATATACAATATAAGAAAAAAGTATTTTCTACAAATGATACTTATCTAACCAAATGTCTACATGTAGGAAGAATGCAAACTGACCTGTATCTATCACCCTGCACAAATCTGAAGTCCATGTGTATCAAAGACCCCTACATAAATCCAGTTACACTGAAGCTGATAGAAGAGAAAATGGGGGGATAACCTTGAAAGCATTGGCACAGGAGACTACTTCCTGAACAGAATACCAGAAACACAGACACTAAGATTGACAATTAATAAATGGGACCTCCTGAAGCTGAAAAGCTTTTGTAAAGTGAAGGACATAATCAATATGTCAAAACAGAAGAATAGGAAAAGATTTTCTTTAATCCCACATCTGACAGAAGGCTAATTTCCAAAATAAATGAAAAACTTAAACTAGATATCAGAAAACAAAATAATCCAATTGAAAAATAAAGTACACATCTAAACAGAATTCTCAACAGAGAACTCAAATGGCTAAGCAACGCATAAAGAAATGTTCAATATTCTTAAGATATTGGAGGAATGAAAATCAAAATTACTCTGAGATTCCATCTTACACCTGTCAGAATGGTTAAGGCCAAAAACACAACTGACAACTCTTGTTGGTGAGAATGCAGAGAAAGAGGAACACTTTTCCACTGGTTGTGAGAGTGAGGATTTGTAGATACACTTTGGAAAGCAATATAACGATTTTTCAGAAAATTGGAAGTTGATCTACCTCAAGACTCAACTTTACTACTCCTCGGCATATATCCAAAGGACACTCTTTCTTACCAAAAGAACACTTTTGCTCAACTATTGTCATAGCAGTTTTATTCATAATAACCAGAAACTGGAAACAAACTGTTTCTCAATCAAAGAGTAGATTAAGGAAACTGTGGTACATTTACACAGGAGTATTACTGAACTTTTAAAACAAGGCCAGCTGGACTGGGTCTGAAAAAGCATGGGATAAAACTGGACTTGCTGAACATAGTGGACAAGGAGGACTGTTGAGAAGTCAAGAACAATGGCACTGGGTTTTGATCCTACTGCATGTACTGGCTTTGTGGAAGCCTAGGCTGTTTGGATGCTCACCCTACTAGACCTGGAAGGAGGTGGGAGGTCCTTGGACTTCCCACAGTGCAGGGAACCCTGACTGCTCTTCGGGCTGATAATGGAAGGGGAAGTTGTTTGGGGGAGGGGGAGGGAAATGGGAGGTGATGGCGGGGAGGAGGCAGAAATCTTTAATAAATAAATAAATAAATAAAATACAAACAAAAAACAATTACATCATAAAATTTGCAGGCAAGTGGATGGAATTAGAAAAAAGTTATCCTGAGTGAGATAACCCAGAACCAGAAAGACAAACACTGGGTATGTACTCATTTTTAAGTGGTTATTAGCTAAATGGTAAAGGGTAGTCATGGTACAATCCACAAACTCAGAGGGGTCAAGTAACAAGGAGAGCTCAAGGGGGGATGCTAGGATCTCCCTGGGAAGGGAAAATAGAATAGATTTGAGGGTGGATTGGAGGTGGGTGGGGATGGGAACAGGAGGGATTACGGGGTGGTAGAGTGATGGAGAGAATACTGTGAAAGAGGACTGTAATTAGGAGGATACTTTGGAAGTGAGGTAGAAAGTTAGTGCAATGGAAACTCCCAAGAATCTGCAAGGATAACCCTAGACTAGTTAAGACTTTAGTAATGGGGCATACAGAGCCTGAAATGGCTATCTTCTGTAATCAGGCAAACCTTCCCAGTGGAGGGTTTGGGACACCAACCCAGTCATAAAACCTTTGACATACCATTTGTCCTGCTTGCAAGATGTGCTGGGGATAAAGGTGGTGCAGAACTTGTAGAAGTGATCAACACATGACTGGTCCACCTTGAGACCAATGCCATTAGAGAGAGAGAGAGGCCCATCCATGACATTGCCTGGATGGCTAGGAACCAGAGGCAGGACAACTCAGTGACCTAGTATAGAACCAAACATGTTTGGCAAAAAAATCAATGAAATGATTCCTAATGATATTCTGCTATACTTATAAACTGGTGCCTAGCTCGATTGTCATCAGAGAGGCTTTGTCCAGCAACTGATGGAAAAAGATGCAGAGACTCACAGTTAGACATTAAATGGAGCTCCAGGAATCCTTGGAAGAGGGATAAGAAGGATTGTAGGAGACAAGAGAGGTCAAGGATGCTGCAAGAAAACCCATGGAATCAACTAACCTGGGTTTACAGGGGCTCACAGAGACTGAAACAACAACCAGGGAACCTGCATGGGACTAACTGAGGCCCTCTGCATATATGTTGCAGTTTTGTATCTTGTGGGACTCCTAACAATGGAAGCAGGGGCTGTCTCTGACTCTTTTTCTTGATTTTGGAACCCTTTTCTTCATACTGGGTTGTCTCCTTCAACGTTTAACTTTCTATGCCATGTTTGGTTGATATCCATGGGATACCTGCCTTTATCTGAATAGAAATGGAGGAGGAGTAAATGGGGGTGGGTAAGAGGGGAGATGAGGGAGTGAAGGACTAGAAGGAGGGAGGGAGAACTGTGGTCAGGATGCAATATATGAGAGAAGAATAAGAACCAACCCACAACCCAAAACAACAACAGTGATGTCAAACATACAACAAGCTGAAAAGTTCCAAACTTCCTCTTAAATTAAATGCAAGTTCTATTGTGAGATATTTCTTTTGCTTATCATGTTGGAGTACTTCTTAGTGCTCTATCTGAATATGCACACACACACACACACACACACACACATATGCACACACACAGGCATGTTTCTTAACCAGCTCCATAGCTTCCTTTTCATATTGTTTTTAAGAGTCTGAAGAGCTGATTCCCTCTTTGAATCAGGATATTCTTTTTCAAGCCCCCACCCCCTGCACAATAAGATCCTCTCAATCAAGCCTGTCTCTTCTGAATTCCGGAGTGGTGGTGATGGTGTGGGTCATATCATCTGAATTTATTAGTGGTACTTATTAGACATACACTTGAAATAAGTACCTTGTACAGCATCAGAGAAAATCTGACTAATGTTTTGCATTTTCATTGGAATAATATAATATTGATTTTTCACTGGGATCTTTGGAACTATCCCCCTCACCATAAAAATAGTACCACAGAAATGACCCGTGATACTGAAATTAATTACTTATTTTTTAAATTTTTATTTTATCAAACTCTCATGTTTTCATGCTAAACATTCAAATATTACAATAACATAAAATTTATAAGCCTAGAGCCATTTTCTACCAACATCACACAAGTGATAAAGGCAAGGCCACCTCATCATCACTATTAATCACAAGTGGTATGTTAAGCTGATGAGAAATGAAAACCAAAATAATAAGACACATGGTTGTGTTCATCAATGGATGACTGGATAAAGGAAAACTCTGTATATACACATTTCAGCAATATTCAGACCTACAGAAAAACTATCATGTCATTTGCAGGAAACTGGGTGAAACTGGAGATAAGCCAGGTGCAGAATGCCAGGTTATCACATGTTTTCTTCATATATGCACTGTGTAAAATGAAAACACAAGACTAGATGAAGGCTACAAGAAAAATGGAAGAACAGGGTATGTGAGATGAAATAGTATGTGATCATGGTTGAATTAGATCCTGTGCATATATGAAAATGTCACAAAAATGAATTATTTTTTTTTTGATTTTTGAGAGAGGGTTTCTCCGTAGCTTCTGGTTCCTGTCTGGAACTAGCTCTTCTAGACCAGGTTGGCCTCGAACTCACAGAGATCTGCCTGCCTCTGCCTCCCGAGTGCTGGGATTAAAGGCATGTGCCACCACTGCCCGCCAAAAATGCATTGTTTTTTGCAATCAATATACCTTAATAAAATGCTAAGGAAAAGGGCACAAACATCCACAGAGACACAGTTATTATCTGTTTTAGGAAATTTGAATGTGTGTTAAGAAATGATGATAGTCATTTGAAAATTATGTAAAGACTTATGGAGATGTCAATATCTCTCTTGATATTAGATAAATATAAAAAGATTCATGTGATGTGATCTTGGATTTTGTTTGCCAGTATTTTATTGAGTATTTTTGCATCAATGCTCATGAAGGAGATTGGTCTGTAATTTCTTTTTTAGTAATGTCTTTGTGTAGTTTGGGTGTCAGGGTAATTGTAGCCTCATAAAAATAGTTTGGCAATATTCCTTCTGTCCTGATCAAGTTGGCTTCATCCCAGAGACAAAGGGATGGTACAACATATGAAAATCTGTCAATGTAATCCACCACGTAAACAAACTGGAAAAAACACATATGATCGTCTCATTAGATGCTGAAAAAGTCTTCAACAAAATACAACATCCCTTCATGATAAAAGTCTTGGAGAGAGCAGGGATATAAGGAACATACCTAAACATAATAAAGGCCACATACCTTAAGCCAACAGCCACCTTAAAACTAAATGGAGAGAAATTCAAAGCGATCCCACTGAAATCAGGAACAAAACAAACTTGTCCAGTCTCTCCCTATCTATTTTTGAGGTCCTAGCTAGAGCAATAAGACAACAAAATGAGAATAACGGGATACAATTATGAAAAAGAAGTCAAACTTTCACTATTTGCTGATGATATGATAGTTTACATAAGTGACCCCCAAAATTCTAGCAAGGAACTTCTACAACTCATAAACACTTTCAGTATTATAGCAAGACACAAGATTAACTCAAAAAAATCAGTAGCCCTCCTGTACATAGAACATAAATGGGCTGAGAAAGAAATCAGAGAAACATCATCCTTCACAACAGCCACAAATAACTTAAAAGGTCTTGGAGTAGCTCTAACCAAACAAGTAGATGACCTGTTTGACAAGAACTTTAAATCTTTGAAGAATAAAATTGAAGAAAACACCAGAAAGTGGAAAGATCTCCCATGCTCTTGGATAGATAGAGTTAACATGGTAAAAATGACAATCTTACCAAAAGCAATCTACAGATTCAATGCAATGCCAATAAAAATACTAGCAAAATTCTCATAGACCTCAAAAGAACAATACTAAACTTCATATGGAAAAGCCAAAAACCCAAGGTAGCCAAACAATCCTGTACAGTAAAGGAACTTCTGGAGGCATCAAATTCCCTGACTTTAAGCTCATATTAGAAAAAGAAACAGAGAAAAGTGGTTTAATTGAAAATAGCCAGAAAATCTGAAAGACAGTTGACAATAAATCTCAGAAGCTGAGAGGGATAATGAAAATTAAAAACCAATGCAAATGGAAAAAAAGAATAAGTCTAATTCAGATAAAGCATATCAGAAAATTGTCACTTTGTACAATGAATACATGTTGATAAAAATTAAAAGAACAATTGGCAGCATATTCTTATTATTCGAGATCATGTTGTCTCTAGGGAAATAAGATGGCTAGCACCCCTGAACACTTTAATCACTATTCAACCTCTTCCACACACTGTAGTATGTGTATATTAAATGCCCTCATTTTATCTTTGTGTTCTAAGAAGCAGCACTATTATCATTCATGGTTTTATTATATCATGGTTAAAAATAACAGATTGTCAAGCAAGTTTAAGCAGCTTATCAGATCCCGCAGTTAGCAAAGAGCAGAGCTATACTTTTAGTGCAGGGCATCTGAGGGCAGAACTGAAACGGTTTCTGACCAAGCTAGTGTATAGATATTACTGGACTATCTGATGTTTTGTTAAGTGACAAAAATCAAGTTATGGTCTAATGATAGTATGAACAATCTCTTTTTTTTAAAGAAGAAAATCCTCTTATATATGTTATGTTTGTGATAATGTGTGTGCAAATGCATCTGATTGTTTCTTAATTATTTTATTTCTGACATACAGTCTAATGTATCCCAGTCTATCTGTAACTTTATTTGCAGCTAAAGGTGACACTGACTTTCTAATATTCCTGTCTCATGCTCAGGAATGCTGGAGTTACAGGTGTGTGCCACCATGCTGGGCTTATGGGGTACTAGAGATTGAACCCAGACCTTTGTGTGGGCTTTCAACAACTGAGGTACATCCCCAGCTCTGTGGTTGCCTTCTAAAATTTTATCAGGAGAAAAGTGAAAACTAATTTTTATATATAACTTTGTTATATACAGTTTCTTTATTATTTTGGATATATTAAAATTATATGTCTATTATTTACAATATGATCCTTTGAAATATGCATATTTATAGAATAACAGAATATAAGCAGAATTTCACATTTTTGGGGGGTAAGAAAATATTGTTCACTTTCAAGAAATAATGAATACATTATACTCATAATTTTATAATTAAGTAGGTGAAATTTCCCTGTAATTGTACTCTATAGAGAACTAGATGTACAGTTGTGTGAATATTTTAAGGTTTTGTTCTCTGAAAAACATTGTAAATACATTAGGTATGGGGATGTGTGCTATCTATAACATTTTCCCCCTCAAAGACTATTAATATGTATACACACATATATACATATATATATATATATATATATTATATATACATCTATACAAATAGATGATGAAATATGGGAAGTTACTTGGATCTAGTGAGCATTGAAAACCATTACAGATACTTCCTACCTGAAACTCCCCCATCTTTCTCCTGGTCAGTTTGTTCATCTAATTCTCCAGACTCAACTTCTCTTTGGGGTCTTTTGTTATCAAGCTATATCAGTAGGACAGTGTTTTTGAGCTGACATTAGGCTGTTTGATCATCTCTGTGTTTTAACCTATAATAAATGAATCAGGGTCATGTTCTCAAGGGTAAGAATTCAGCTCTTTTTCGTCTAGCTAGACCCAATAACATGGTGCATTTTTTCATGCCTTGGGGGAGTTATTTGATATCTGCATTTCTATCAATAATGATGTTCATGTATGTAAGTGTATGTGTGCATGCTGCTTTCTACCCTACTTACCTGTGTTCTTTGGAAACATGTCACGAGAAAGTCTGGCAAACTCTTCTATAAGCAGTTTCTAGCTCTACTCATCTCATAAGATACAGAACCATTGGCTTCTCTTGTTCCTTGATTTCAGAGAGTCTTTTAACTCCTGACAACAGTTCCTATATTTTCTACCATGACCTTGAGCTACATCTTTGATCCTGGATTTTATAAATCCAGCTTTTGTTATCTGACCACTTTTCACTGCCAGCTGTAAGACAAGCGATCTGCTGTGGAGAGTGTACAGCCCCTTTTACAGTGATATAGTCAGTTTAAGATTCTGTAGGTTTCCATGATGTTGCAATTGGAGGGGCCACCGCCCCACAGACTTATGCCCAAATAATTACACGGAAACGATCTTAAATACGCCTGGCCCATAGGGAGCCCCGGCTAACCCCACCTGGACAGCCCATATAAGTGAACACCCCGAGGTGTGCTTACCGGGGAGATTCTAGCCTGCTTCTGTCTGGCATGGAAACATAATGGCGACTCTTTCTCAGCCTCTCTCTCCCAGAATCCTGTTCTGTTTTCTCCACCCACCTAAGGGTGGACCTATCGAATGGGCCAGGCAGTTTCTTTATTAATAAGAAATCATTCCCACATCATTATGAAGTTCCTCTCCCTTGGCACTGAAATTTTGGCCTCTACCATGTCTTTTCTCCTATGCCAGATTAGAACTACTCTGTTGTCTTTTGGTTACAAAGAAGGTGATATCTTGGTTTAAATTTTATTTCCTGCTCATTTTAGTTGGAAACTTCTGAAAAACCTTCAAAAACAGCTTCCTCCCTGTAAAATAACTCACCCATTTTAAAGGTATTCTTGATTTTTCCTGTCTACTTTGCACTTCTGCTTTAATTATCTTAGGAATCACTGTTTCAAGGATGCTTATTCCTGCCTCTCAATAATTCTGTGGGCTTTATGGGTATTTTCTGATTTTTCTGGTGCCTTACCTGTCCGTGTTTGTTAGGTACAGCTGTGGAAATATAGTTTACAGGCTGAGTTTCCTGGACTTGAGTATGGAAGTCTGACATGAATGTACTGGTTATGTTGGAGTCACAGATCTTTTGATCTCTGGACTTTATCTTTCACCATCCCAGCGTGGGCATGCTCACAGTATCGGAGGGTCTTGCTTCCTTGTGCGTGGCTCTTCATCACCTTGAGCTGAAGCTTGTCCTCATGTTTTTGTCATTTGATAGCTCTGGTTTCTTGCTTTACAGCCACTACTTACAGTCCCACAAGTCTAACTTGACAGTCTTTCTAGGATTCTAGATGTTGTGGGCAGGCTGTCTATTCTACCAAATAATGGATTAACCCTTTCTCTTAAAATATGAGGAGGAGATAAGCAAAACCTCTGATATTCAGCAGATATTTAAAAATTCTAACAGTCACAAGGTGTCCACTCTATGTGCCACAGGGTACAGAAAATTGGGATGTAGAGAACCATCTACTCCAACCCCTGATTCAGAAACCACTTAACCATTGATAGGTATTACTTAACAAGTCTTCCTTCTAGTAAACTTAAATATTTCTTTGAACTAAAATAATCTTAGACTACCTTAAAGATACCTACAAACTATAATTTCTCTTTCTCTTCTAGCTTTTTTTTTTTGGATTTTCGAGACAGGGTTTCTCCGTAGCTTTTGGTTCCTGTCCTGGAACTAGCTCTTGTAGATCTCGAACTCACAGAGATCCGCCTGCCTCTGCCTCCCAAGTACTGGGATTAAAGGCCTGCGACACCACCGCCTGGCCTCTTCTAGCTTTTTTAAAAATGGATTTGGAGGAGGAATCTGGCTCTAAGCACATTCTAAGTGTGTATTCTACTGTGAAGCCATACTCCAAGCCCTCTGGATCTTTCTCAAATGTCCATAAGAAGGTCTGCTTAGTGTCACAGAGAGTCTGCTAGACTTAGATCCACAAAACTTGGTTTTGGATTTGACTCTGCTGTTGGGAAGCCTTATTGAATGTTATGTATTTGATATGAGACTTGGTTTCACTCATATAAAAGAAGGCAATAATTTCTGGCTAATTGATGGTACTGTGTTTAAGAGAATGTACAAATTATATAGAATATTAGAAGTAAAATGCTTCCTCAATCAGTTGTGTTACACAGCATGTGGGTGAAATTTTAAACCTCATGTCATCTCACCCACCCATTTCTCCATGATGACATTCTCACTATCTTCAAGCCTCCAAATGAGTATCCAGTTGTTTGAACATCCAGTTGAGTGGGACATCACTATTTCCTCTTATTGTTTTTTCCTTACCTGTTGGGTCTTCAGAACCTCATGCCTTCACTAATCTTAAATTATCTGTCTTATGGAGTCAGGTCCATCTTTGATAAGAAGTTGAATGCATCATGCCTGGTCTTCTCTATGACTGTTCCAGGAAGTATGAGACTGCACACTGGGGTCATGTTTCCATTTCATCTGTGGTAAGCAATCCGCTTCATTTCTATGTTGCTGGTGGCAGTTCATTTAAGATGAGCTTCCTAGCCATTTCAGGCTATAAAAGTATAAACTCCAGGAAAATAAACAATTAAAACATATTTTGAGATTCTTAGTAAATTTTTATTTTTTTCTATTTTACATTTGTATCACTCTGACTGGTCACAGCTCAGAGTTGCATTTCTAGAAAGCAGCTTTTTGTCTTCTACCATGCTGGCTATACCTTGCCTAGATCTCAAGTGAGAGACATCCTCTTTGCTGCACCCTCATCCTATGGCCATTCTCAGTACCATAAATGTAGGTGATGACCCAATGCTTACATGTGTTTGGCATTGCTAAAGAACTTCAAATATATTTATTCATTCCATATTCACAATACTTCATCTTGCAGATAAAAAAATGAATCAAGGCAGCTTACTGGCACAGTCTACCTCCAGAGTGTTGTCTTACCTGATGCAGTATCTTCACTGTATTGTTCACTTGGCCTCTGCTTTCCTCATTTCTTAGAAGAGAATATTCTGTGAGTTCCTAATTCTAGGATTTATGCTGCACTCTTCAAGAGCTCATGGCAGTACCTAGGACTATGTTTTATACAGGGAAGGTACACCAGATGATGGATACAAGGAACAAAAAGGAGCACACACACACCACACATACATGCATGCACACACACTCACACACACACACACACACACACACACACACAACTATTTGGAAAGTGAGACATAGAGAAAAACAGTCAGTGAAGTAAGAAAGTATAATGAGAGAAAGATGAGAAAGAGATAAGGGGATCTGGGATAGAGAGCAAGATTGCTTGAACACATTGAAACTGATGTCCTGTTTTCAAAGACACCTAAGCCTGCCTACCTGTGTAGGTGACAGAGGTTTAAAAGTGCACTGTGCCAGGCCAGGTGGCAGCACCAGCTTCTTAGTCTCTGAAGAAGGCTTTGTGAAATGCTAATCTAGCTTCAAATGTGTTTTTTCTATCAACATTGGGGCCTGATAATAGATGGGGAGACTCAGAAAGGCCTGAAAGACCTGCACTGTCTCATCCCAGAGCCCTGGGAGAATTGTCCCTGCTGCCTTCTCAGGAGGGAGAATACACTGTGAGGAATACAGGCTCCAGGATACAGCCTTTCCACTGGGGAAGGTAATTAGTACCGTGTAGTAGAAAGGTGGATATGACCTTTTGCACACCAAAGGCACACATGTACTCTTGTGTTTGCCTGTGCTTAGGTTTAGGCTCTGATGCATTTGAGGCTGTGTCTGGTTCTTCAAGTGATCTAGATATGTTTGTCACTGGTGTAAAGTACAGTTTCTGGTGCCAGACTGTCTAGGTTCTTTTTTTTTCAAATTTTTAAGTATATGTTTTCTTCTTTTTAATTTTTTTACTGATTTTATTGAGCTATACATTTTTTCTCTGCTCTCCTTCCTTCCTCTCCCAATTGTCCCCATGCTCCCAACTTACTCAGGAGAGCTTGTCTTTTCCTACTTTGCATGTAGATTAGATCTATGTATATCTCTCATAGGGTCCTCATTATTGTCAAGGTTCTCTGGGATTGTGAACTATAGGCTGGTTTTCTTTGCTTTTTGTATAAAAGCCACTTTTGAGTGAGTACATATTATATTTGTCTTTCTGGGTCTGAGTTACTTCAGTCAATATGACATTTTCTAGATCATTTGCCTGAAAATCTCAAAATGTCATTTTTCTCTGCTGTGTACTACTCCATTGTGTAAATGTGCCACATTTTTCTTATCCATACTTTGGGAAAACTGGATCTATCTGTCTTACAAGCTATAAAACATTTCATGTACCTTAACCTTTTGAAGTCCAATTTTGTTTTGTTTATTTTTCTTTTAAAGAATCATCTATTTTTTAAAAAAAATTATTGTAGATTTATTATGAGAAAAACAAGATTTTTATAGCCTAAGTAAAAAATGCTTACCTATATACATGTTTTGAATATAAATTAAGCCTATAAAGTAAACATTGTCCAACATTTTTATTATGCATATAGTCTTGTATGATATTACCAGACTATACATTTTTTATTTTTATTTTATTTTAACTTTTTTTTAAAAAGTAAACAAACTATCTGTTTTCATTATATACACCAATCCAAATTCAAACTCCCTCCCTGTACCCCATCCTTCATCCACACCACAGAGAATGTAAAGCACACTGCTTTTGGGAAGGTCCAAGGCCCTCCCTACTGTATCTTGGCTGAACAAGGTATCACCCAAAGAGAATAGGTTCACAAAAAGCCACTGCAAACAGTAGGGATAAATCCTGGTGCTACTGCCAGGGCTCCCTCAGTCTGCCCTGGCCGTGCAACTGCCAACCACATTCAGAGGGACCAGTTTGGTCCTATGTTTGTTCATTCTCAGTCTGGCTGGTGTTGTTGAACTCCCATTAGCTCTGGTAGACTGTTTAAGTGGGTATTAACCTCTTTTCTCATGTTCTCACACCTCCCACTCTTCAACTGGACTTTGGGAGCTC
Organism: Microtus agrestis; assembly: GCA_902806775.1. NCBI lineage: Eukaryota > Metazoa > Chordata > Mammalia > Rodentia > Cricetidae > Microtus > Microtus agrestis. Next base: position 15,290 of record CADCXT010004947.1, on the reverse strand, counting down.
AGTCCAGTGTTCTGATGTGGGTCACTGCCTCTTTTTCCATCAGTTGCTGGATTGATGTGGGATGTTTCCTCTGTATGCTGTAAATACCATTGGTTAATAAAGAATATGTTTTGGGCTTGCATAGGGCAGAATGGTGCTAGGCAGGGAAAATTAAACTGAATGTTTGGACAATGAAGGTGGAGTCAGGGAGATGTCAAGTCGCTGCAAGAGGGGAAAGATGTGAGCTGTCAGGTGGAACCTGGTTAGTAGGCTGTTATAGGGGGAGGACCCACTTGTTCATCCCAGCCTCCTGATTACCTTACACCTGAAATAACCACACAGAAACTGTATTAATTAAAACACTGCTTGGCCCATTAGCTCTAGTTTCTTATTGGTTAATTCTTACATCTTAATTTAACCCATTTCTATTCATTTGTATATTGCCACATGGCAGTGGCTTACTGGAAAAGAATCTAAACATGTCTGACACTGCTTTCCTCCTTCTAGAATTTACTTTTGTCTTTTCTTCCTACCTAAGTTCTGGCCTATCAGGACAAGGCAGTTTCTTCATTTATTAACCAATACAAGCAGCACATAGAAAGAAGGACCTTCTATACCATTTCCCCTTTTTTGTTTAAACAAAAAGAAGGTTTTAACTTTAACATAGTAAAATTACATGTAACAAAACAGTTATCAAGCAAGAATTACAGTTACAATATATATGTCTACATCATAATTAAGGAAAATTATAACCATAACTATCTATCCATTCTTCAACTCCATCAAAGATTCTAGATAAATATACTATTACCTAATTAAAACAAGAAGTGTATTGTAAGCAACTTCCAAAATTTTAGAATTGATAGAGAAATCTCACTGCCTGGACAGTCACTCAAAGTTCTTCTGTACCATTGGGGCATCCATCTTCATCCTACAGACCCATAGTATCTAGAAGACTTTCCCACGAAGCAAGAAATTTTAAAGACAGTTTAGTCACTTTTTTCTGTGACTTCATGAAAAAGTTCTTGCAGACTTTTTCATGAAGCAGGAACCCCAAAGGACCATCTCACCTTTAGGCAAGTTCAGCAGTCTTCTCTCTATGGGCACTGCATGTCTAGTGAAGCAGTCCGGGCAAGAGCAGTTTCTTGCCCAAATGGCTAACAAACTCCATAAGGAGCCTCTTCAATGCCCATCTTTCTCTTTAAGTAGATGGTGCTGCCAGGAGCAGATGCATCTTGTTGTCATGAAAAGTCCTAAATTATCAAAATATTTAAATGTCATATTTTGAAGGTCTCTGAAAGATTTGAAGAATACCTAACTAACTGAAATATATCTCTAGACATCTAGAAAAATCTAACTAACATGACTACAAGCTTGACTATTATAGATGATTATCCATTAACAACCTATATATTTAATTATACATTACATTTTTAAATGAACTACACAATTACAACACCTCAATCAAGGGCAGAAATATACATATAACAAGTTTGACCTTAAATTTGTATCACTAAACCAAGATCTATACCAATGTAAATTGTCTATATTTATATCATATCCCCCTTTAAATGTAAATAAACATTTATAGACAATATTTGGGAAAATGGGCTCAGTTCTGGCCATAATGCTTCCTGCTGACTGGGGGCATTGTTATTCAGGTCTTTCATGGTGTATCTTGTGTCATCTCAGTCAGCAGTTGAGTGATGTATGTTTTTGAGGTTGTTCACAGCAACCTTTTAGGGCATGGTCTATCCTACCATAGTGGTCTAGAAGAAATCCACAAGTTCTCATCTTCTGTGAAAACAAAAGAAGAACCTTGATGTGGTAGTGATTTCTTATTTATAAAGAAACTGCCTAGGCTCTCATAGGACAGAAAATTAGGTAGGTGGAGTAGACAGAACAGGATTCTGGGAGAAGGAAGCTGAGTAGGAGTCACCATGATGTTCCCATGCCAGACAGACACAGGCTAGAATCTCCCCGGTAAGCACACCTTGGGGTGCTACACACCTTATAAGAAATGGGCTAGTCCAGGTGCGAGAGTTAGCTGAGAAGAGCTAGACAATAATGGGCCAGGCAGTGTTTAAAAGAATACAGTTTCCATGTAATTATTTTGGGGCGTAAGTAAGCCATGGGGATGTCCGGGTGCAGGGGACGCAGCCCGGCCGCTACCAATTGCAACAGAATGGCGCCCGACGTGATGGGCTAAATCCACTTAAAAACCTGAGAGAGCTTAATTTTAAACAGAGAAAAAATGGAGTTTAACACAGATTTTTGTTGTTTGTTGGTTGCGTGCTGTAGAGAGACTTAAATGCTGCATCATTTTAAAGTGCGGCTTTCTGGGTTGTGCCGCCATTATGATCTCTGCCTGGCTCCTGCAGGAGACAGAGCTTTTGAATGGAGCATTTGGAGTAAAGCTCTAAGGCTTGCTTGATGGAAATATGGACTGCTGTGTGCCTGAAACTGTGTGTGGCTCTGAGGCAGGAGCAGGTTGGCTCAGCTCCACCATGCTAAACTGTGCTGGTCTCAGGCAGGAACTACCGTAATTACTGTGATAATAGCGCAGTTAAGTTTTAGACTTGGCGGTACCATATTATCCCTACATGATGCAACTTAAGTTTTTAAGAAGTGCTCCTGGACATTAAAGAATTACAGATTCACAATAAAACAGATTCAGACATAATAGAACACACTGTTGGATGAAATGTACATAGGTTTGAGAAAGAGAAGAAAAAGAATATAAAAAATAAAGTTAATGGTTTTAAAAAAAGGGTAAAGTCTTTAAAGAGACAGAGTACAGATAGTTAGAGATTAAGAGAAATAAAGTAAAAATAAGCCACGTAAAAATGGAAAATTCACAGAGAGTCTGGATTATGTACATTGTGTTTTTTTTTTAATTTTTGACTATAAAGAAGCTAAGTACAGAGAGTCATTTCATTATATGGGCTGCTAAGCTGAACCTGCACATATGTTCTAAAGGTATCTTGACTTCAAAATTTGGGTCTAAGGAAATGATGCTTTGGAGAGGGTCTTCTTTTGTTTTCACAGAGGATGAGACCCTGTGGATTTCTTCTATTCCGATTTGGTATGATAGACCATGCCCTCCTGAAAGGTTGCTGTGAACACCCTCAAAAAATTACTTCACTCAACTGCCAACTGAGATGACCCTGGCACACAGGTTACACCAAGAAAGATCTAATTAACGACATCCCCATCCAGCAGGAAGCAGTTTGGAGAGAGAAACTGTGCCCATGTTCCCAAAATATTGTTTATAAATATTCTTTTACATTTAAAGAAGGGATATGATATAGATATGAATAATTTGCATTGGTATGGATTTTAAGGTCAATTTTGTTACATGTATATGTATTTCTGATCTTGATTAAGATTTATGACTGTGCAGTTCATTTAAAAATGTAACATATATAGGTTGTTAATGGATAATCATCAATAATGGTCAAGCTTGTAGTCATGTTAGTTAGATTTTTTAGATGTGCATAGATATATTTCAGATAATGCATTCTTCATATCTTTCAAAGACTGCAGAATATGGCCTTTAAATGTTTTAATAACTTAGGGTTTTTCATGACAATGAGACACGTCTGCTCCTGGCAGCATCAATCTACTTCGAGAGGAAGATGGGCATCAAAGAGGATCCTTATGGAATTGGATAGTCATTTGGGCAAGAAACTGCTCTTGCCTGGACTGATGCATAAACTAGACACAAAGAACCCGCAGAGAGAGGACTGCTGAACTTGCCTAAAGGTGAGATGGTCTTTCGGGGTTCCTGATTCATGAAAAAGTCTACAAGACATTCTGCAGGACACAGAAGAAAGTGACTGAACTGTCTTTGAAATTTCCTGCTTCATGGAAATGTCTGCTGGATATTGTGGGCCTAAAGGCCGAAGATAGATGCCCCAACGGTACAAAAGAACTTTGGGTGACTGTCCAGGCAGCGAGATGTCTCTGTCATTTCTAGAGTTTTGGATTTCTTGTTTACTTAGGTAGTTTTTTATCCTTCTGGAGTCTTTGATGAAGTTGAAGAATGGATAGTTATAGTTTTCCTTAGTTATGAAAAAAGATAAAATAGATATAAATATTGTAACTGTAATTCTTACTTGATAACCATTTTGCTATATGTAATTTTACTATGTTAAAGTTAAAGCCTTTCTTTTTTGTTTAAACAGAAAAAGGGGAAATGATGTGGGAGTGATTTCTTATTAATAAAGAAACTGCCTAGGCTCTCATAGGACAGAAAATTAGGTAGGTGGAGTAGACAGAACAGGATTCTGGGAGAAGGAAGCTGAGTAGGAGTTGCCATGATGTTCCCATGCCAGACAGATGCAGGCTAGAATCTCCCCGGTAAGCACACCTTGGGGTGCTACACACCTTATAAGAAATGGGCTAGTCCAGGTGTGAGAGTTAGCTGATAATGGGCCAGGCAGTGTTTAAAAGAATACAGTTTCTGTGTAATTATTTCGGGGCATAAGTAAGCCATGTGGATGGCCGGGTGCTGGGGACGCAGCCAGGCCACTACCAATTGAAACAGAACCTCTTTTCCAAAGGAACTTATCCTTAGACCCAAATTTTGAAGTCATGATACCTTTATAATATACATGCTGGTTTAGCTTAGGAGCCCATAAAATAAAATGTCTCTCTGTACTTAACTCCTTTACAGTCAAAAAATTCAAAGACAACACAATAATATACATAATCCAGACTCTCTGTGAATTTTCCATTTTTACATGGCTTATTTTTCTTTACTCCTTTTAATCTATGACTATCTGTACTCTGTCTCTTTGAAGACTTTACCCCCTTTTAAAGAATTAACTTTATTTTACGACTCCCTATATTCTTTTTATTCTCTGTCCCAAGACTATGTACATTTATCCAACACTGTGACCCATTTAGAGGTTATTTATATCTGAATCTGTCCTATTGTGAATCTGTAAGTCTTTACTGTCCAGGAATACTTCTTAAAATGTTAAGTACTTCTTAAAAACTTAAACTGCGTCATTGCTCAGGTAATAGGTCAGTGCCTGCTTGCTCTGCCAAGTCCAGCATGGCAGAGTCACTGGAGCCTCTGAGCCATGTTGAGCTGTGCACACTGCCCCACTTCCAGGCACACAGAGAGACCATGTTGTCATCAAGCAAGCTATTGCCCTTTACTCACAAACCCCATCCAAATGTTTGGTCTCCCAAAGGAGCCAGGGGTCGCACTAGCAGCACATCCTACAAAGCCAGAATTTTAAAACTGCCACTTTTTTCTTCTGCAGCAGCTGAGTCAGGCAACAAATGGCCAGTAAAGAGCAAAAACTAGTGTCAAACTCTGTTTTTTTTTTAAATATAGAATTTCTTTTTAAGTTTTCTCAGGTTTTACATGGATATAGTTAACCACATTGGAGGGCCAAATGTTATTGGTGGATGGCGTGCTTGTTGATCCTGGCCACCTGGTTAGCTTACACACAAAATAACCACACAGAAACTGTATTAATTAAAACACTGCTTGGCCCATTAGCTCTAGTTTCTTGTTGGCTAATTCTTAACGTCTTAATTTAACCAATTTCTATTAAATTGTATATTGCCACATGGCAGTGGCTTACCAGGAAAGATTCGAACCAGCGTCTGTCTCAGGCAGAGGATCCATGCCATTTCCCTGACTCTGCTTTCTTCCTTCCAGAATTTAATTTTGTCTTTTCCACCTACCTAAGTTCTGGCCTATCAGGCCAAGTTAGTTTCTTTATTCATTAGCCAATACAAAGAACACATAAAAAGAAGGACCTCCTACACCAGTAGGCCACAAGCCTCATGGCAAAATAGAAAGCATTGGAAATGGGTTAATTTAAGATATACGAGCTAGCTTGCAATATGCTTAAGCTATTGGCCAAACAGTATTGCAAATAATACACTTTCTGTGTGGTTATTTTGAGTCTGGGCAGCTGGAAAAGAATGAACGATCTCCTCAACAGATTGGCACAAATGTGGCCAACTAAATCCACTTAAAACCTTAGAGAATTTGGGAAGGAATTACACACACACACACACACACACACACACACACAAAAAAGAGAGAGAGAGAGAGAGAGAGAGAGAGAGAGAGAGAGAGAGAGAGAGAGAGATATTTTATGTTGCCAGCATACACTCTGGTTCTTTCAGGAGGCCAAGCATTTAAATGAGGTTTTTGAGTAGAGTGCTACATCTTGCTTAATGGCATGACATAGACTGACTACATACTTGGAACTGGGGTAGTGTGCACAGCTCTCAGAGGCAGGGAACATACATGCCTACTCCATGTTGGACTGGGTGGAGCAAGCAGGCAGGACCACAGAGGTAGCCCTAGCCACACCTAGTTAGCATTTTAAAAAGACCCTTCTGGTCAGAAAAGAATTACAGATACACAATAAAGACAGATTCAGATAAAAAGACCTCTAAATGGGTCATAGTGTTGAATAAATGTACACAGAAAAAAGTACAGAGAGTTATAAAAAGAAGTAAATCATTTTAAAAATTAAAACAAGTCTTTAAAGAGACAGAGTACAGTCATAGATGAAAAGGAGCAAAGAAAAATAAGCCACATAAAGATGGAAAATGAACAGAGAGTCTGGATTATGTATATTATATATTAGTGTGTTTTCTTTAAAATTTTTGACTGTGAAGGAACTAAGTACAGAAAGTAATTTCTCTGTATGTGCTGGTAAGCTAAACCAATATTTAAAGGTACCTTGTCTTCAAAATTTGGGTCTAAGGATATATTGCATTGGAGAAAAGATTGTTAATTCATTTCCACAGAGTTTGAGAACCTGTGGAATCCTTCTAGACTAATGTGGTTTTATAGACCAAGACCCCCTGAAAGGTCACTTTGAACACCTCCAAAAATTACTTTGCTCAACAACAACAAAAACAGAAAGTAGTTTAGAGAGAACTATGCCCAAATTCACAAATATTGTTTATAAATGTTTGTTTACATTTAAAAAGGAATATGCTATAGATATGAATACTTTGCATTAGTATGAATATTGGTTTATTGATACAAATTTAATGTCAACTTTGTTATATGCCTATTTCTCTTGATTAAGGTATTCTGTTTGTGCAGCTCATTTAAAAATGTAATGCATAATTAAGAAATATAGGTTGTAACAGTCAAGCTTGTAGTCATGTTAGTTAGGTTTTCTAGGCATATAGAAATATATTTCAGTTATATAGATAATCTTCAAACCTTTCAAAAACCTACAGAATATGGTATTTGAAATGTTTTAAAAACTGAGGATTTTTATGACAGCAAGACGCATTTTCTCCTGGCAACAGCAGTCTACTTCAAGAGAATGATGGACATCAAAGAGGCTCCTTATAGAGTGAGTTAGCCATTTGGGCAAGAAACTGTTCTTGCCTCAACTGCTGGATACTGTATGAACTGGACATGCAAGATCCACAGAAAATTAACTGCTGAACTTGCCTAAAGGTGAGACAGTCCTTTGGGGTTCCTGCTCCATGAAAGACATTCTGCAATGCACAGAAGAAAGTGACTGGCAAACTGCCAATATAGGCAGAACTGTCTTTGAAATTTCCTGCTTTATGGAAAAGTCTGCCAGATTCTGGCTAAAGATGAATGCATCAATGATACAGCACAACTTTGGGTGACTGTCCAGGCAGTAGGATGTCTCTTTCAATTCTGGAGTTTTGGAAGTTGCTTACAATTCACTTCCTGTTTACCTAGGTAATATTTTATCATTCTGGGGTCTTTGATGCAGTTGAAGAATAGTTATAGTTTTCCTTAGTTATGATAAAAGATAAAGTAGATATAAATATTGTAACTATAATTCTTGATTAATAACAGTTTTATTGTATGTAATTTGGCTATGTTAAAATTAAAACCCTTCTTTTTATTTAGATAGAAAAGGAAAGATGATGTGGGATTCCCATCTGTATTCTGTGTATACCTTTGGTTAATAAAGAACCTATTTTGGGCCTGCATAGGGCAGAATAGAGCTAGGCAGGGAAAACTAAAGTAAAAGCTGGGAGAAATAAGGCAGAATCAGGGAGATACCCTCTAGCCAGAGGGGAAAACTAGAACCTTGCTGGTAGGCCATGAGCCTCATGATAAAATATAAAAAATGAAAATGGGTTAATTTAAGATTTAAGATCTAGCTAGCAATATTAGCATATTGCTTAAGCTTTTGGCCATACAGTATTGCAATTAATACAGTTGCTTTCTGGTTATTTAGGGTCTTGGGAGCCAGGAATGAATGAGCAGCCTTACCAACACTGGGTGAAGGTTCTGTGGTGACATTTAAGATCTTTATTCATAGGACTAAAGGCAAGGCCAGTTCAGCCCCCCTCATTTATTGCTTAGAGCCTTAACTAGGGTCATCTCTGTGGATTCCTGGGAAATTCTGTAGAGCCAGGTTTCTTGCTAGACCCATAATGGCTCCCTCAATCAAGATAACTCTTTATTTGCTCCCATCTCTGTCTTTTTTCTATCTCTACTATCCTGTTCCCTCAAGTTCTCTTTCCCCCTTCCCCCCTCCTTTTCCTCTTCCATGCTCCCTTCTGTTCCTACCCCCATGCTCCCAATTTTATCAGGAAATCTTGTCTATTTTCCCTTTCCAGGTGGATCTGTATATGTTTTTCTTAGGGTTCACCTTCTTACTTAGCTTCTTTAGACTCAATATCCTTTGTTTATAGCTAGTATCCACTTATGAGTGAGTACATACTATATTCATCTTTTTGGATCTGGGTTGCCTCAGACAGTGTTTTCTAGTTCCATCTATTTGCATGCAAATTTCAAGATATCATTGTTTTTTTTAACCACTGAGTAGTACTCTACTGTATAAATGTTTCACATTTTCTTTCTTTTTTTCTTTTTGTTCCGAGACAGGGTTTCTCTGTGGCTTTGGAGCCTGTTCTGGAACTAGCTCTGTAGACCAAGCTGGTTTCGAACTCACAGAGATCCACCTACCTCTGCCTCCCTAGTGCTGGGATTAAAGGTGTGCGCCACCATAGCCCGGCTCCACATTTTCTTTTATCTATTAAAGAAAAGAAAACTTTATCCCTTGATAAAGTCCAGGGATGTCCAGGAGATTAGTCAGTCCTGTCTAGTCTAAAAGTGATTTTCTAGGGAAGAAGATGAAACGTTCTCCAACTAAAGCATGCCACCAATCAAGGGTTCCAGGATCACTCACATTGTCCCCTGAATCTAAATACTTTTCACACCAGATCTACAAAAATATTGTTTGATCTCCAAATCAGTCTCACAATTTCCTGCATCTTAAGGTCCATTTACAGTATAAACTTTAACATCATTGACTCTAAGGGGTTGCTGACCCAAATTTGCCTTTGTGAAGCTGAGATAGTTATTTGCTCCTCACACAGATGATTCTATGGTTTCTTGAAAGAGCTTCTCTATCAATTGACAAATAAAGGGCCACATGTGCTTATTCATCTTATTTAGCTATTCTATTCTTTTGTTGTCTGGAAAATGAACACAGATGGGCAGATTGAAGGTGTGCACTCCTAGGTGCACAGCTCACTCCTTGTCCTCCAACTGTACCAGTCAGTTGTATAGCCAAAGTGGCTGGCCTTGAGGCTGTGGCTCCACTAGGCAAGAAGCCCAACACCAGCAGCACCCAAGTGAATATCTGTTGTAATGCGGTGGGGCTGCATCCCCAGCACCCCAGCCGCCCACACGGCTAGATTTACCTGAAATAATTACATGGACACTGTATTCTTTTAAGCACTGCTTGGCCCATTTCTATCTAGCCTCTTCTAGGCTAACTCTCACACCTGGACTAACCCATTTCTAATAATGTGAGTAAGCACCCCAAGATGTGCTTACCAGGGAAGATTCTAGCCTATGTCCATGCTGGGTCGGAGCTTCATCATGTGTGTCCTGCTCTGAGAGGAACTGCGTGAAGTCTGAGCTCACTTCCTCTTCCTCCCAGCATACTATTCTGTTTACTCCACCCACCTATGTTCTAACTAATAAAATGGGCCAAGCCAGTTTCTTTATTAGCCAATGACCTTACTCCATCATTTCCCCTTTTTCTGTTTAAACAAAAAAGAAAGGCTTTAACTTTAACATAGCAAAATTACATATAACAAAACAGTTATCAAGTAAAAATTACAATAATCTTTATCATAACTAAGGAAAAGTATAACTATAACTAACTATTCTTAACTCTGTCAAAGACTCCAGAAAGATACAATATTACCTAAGCAAACAAGAAAAAAGCAACTTTCAAACTCTAGAAATGACAGAGACATCTTGTTGCCTGTACAGTCACCCAAAGTTCCTCTGTACTGTTGGGGCATCCATCTTCGGGCTACAGGCCTATAGTTTCCAGCAGACATTTCCATGAGGCAGGAAATTTCAAAGGCAGTCACTATCTGCTTGTCCTGAAAAATGTCTTGCAGACTCTTTCATGAATCAGGAACCCCGAAAGATCATCTCACCTTTAGGCAAGTTCAGCAGTCCTCTCTCTGCGGGTTCTCTGTGTCCCGTTTATGCAATAGTCCAGGCAAGAGCAGTTTCTTGCCCAAATGGCTATCAAACTCCATAAGGATCCTCTTCGATGCCCATCTTCCTCTTGAAGTAGATTGGTGCCACCAGGAGCAGAGTATCTCATTGTCATGAAAAACCCTAAGTTATCAAAAGATTTAAAATGCCATATTCTCTAGCCTTTTAAAGATATGAAGAATGCCTATCTGAAATATGTCCATGCACATCTAGAAAATCTAACATGACTACAAACTTGACTATTATAGATGATTATTAACAGCCTATATACATTACATTTTTAAGTGAACTACACAATCACAATACCTTAATCAAGATCAGAAATACAGATACATATAACAAAATTGACCTTAAATTTAAATCACTAAAGCAAAATCCATATCAATGTAAATTATTCATACCTATATCATATCACCCTTTAAATGTAAAAGAACATTTATGAACAATTTTTGGGAATAGGGGCACAGTTTTTTCTCTCCAAACTGCTTCCTGTTGAATGGGGGCATCGTTAATTAGGTCTTTCATGGTATAACCTGTGTGCTAGTTTCATCTCAGTTGGCAATTGAGTGAAGCAATTTTCTGAAGGTATTCACAGCAACCGTTCAGGAGGGTGTGGTCCATCATACCATATCGGAATAGAAGAAATGAACAGGGTCTCATCCTCTGTGAAAACAAAATAAGAAACTCCTTTCCAAAGTATCATGTCCTTAGATCCAAATCTCAAAGTCAAGGCATTTTCAGAATATCTATGTTGGATTAGTTCAGCAGCATTTATAAAGAAATATCTTTTAGTAGCTTTTGCTCCTTCCTCAGCATTCAAACAATTCAAAGAGAGCATAATAGCATACAGTATCAAGATTCTCTGTGTATTTTCCATCTTTGTACGGCTTTATTTTAACTCTATTTCATTTATTTTCACTTTTATTTTATATTCTCTGTATCTTTGTCCTGGAATAACTCTGTAGACCAGGCTGTCCTTGAACTCTCAGAGATCCGTCTGTCTCTGCCTCACAGGCATTGGGATTAAAGGTGTATGCTACTACACCTTGAACTCACAGAGATCTGTTTGTCTCTGCCTTCTAGGCACTGGGATTAAAGGCGTGTGCTACCACACCTTGAAGTCACAGAGGTCAATCTCCCTCTGCCTCCCAAGTGTTGGGATTAAAGGTGTGTACTACCACACCCAACTACTTTCTTTCTTCCTTTTTTATTTTTAAGAACTTACTTTTAACTTGCATATATTTTTAACACACAGTAAACCATTTAGAAATTTTCTTTGTCTTTGAATCTCTCTTTAATGTATATCTCTCTTTTTCTGACCACAGGAGCCTTTTAATTAAAGAGCAATATGGGTAGGATTAAAGCCGTGGTTTTGCCAGCTAGATCCAGTCCATTCCTTAGCTTTCCAGCCTCATGGCTGAGGTACCAGCTGTAGGCATATTTATTGCCACAACTCTATGGCATTTCAAGGTCCCTGCCAGCAAGTGAGCTTCAGCAGCCTGTGCTTGCAAACCTCACGAACTGCCTGCATAAAAGAGTCAGTGTTTGCCCTGGCAGGACAGCCCAGAAAGCCGGCATTTTTAAATGGCACAGCTTTTTTTTTTTTGCCACGGCTAAAAACCGAAAAGCATGCATTCAGCTTTTCGTCAAAACCGTTTAAGTGTTTCGTGGCAGGACCTCTTAATGAGCTGCAGGGTTTTGCAGCTAAAGCTGAGTCAGGAAGCCTCTCTTAGATGAGAGCGCTTGCTTGCCTCTAGCAAGCAGAGTAGACCCGAGAGAGTGCTGCTACCAAAAAATCATGTACAACGCTGTCATTTTGTTCTAGAATTACTTCCCAAGCTGTCTCAGGCTTTCAGTGGATTCAGTTGTCCACACGTCTGGGCGCCAATTGTTGTAATAAGATTTTCAGGGCTGCGTCCTCAGCACTCTGGCTGCACACACGGCTAGCTTTACCTGAAATAATTACACAGACACTGTATTCTTTTAAGCACTGCTTGGCCCATTTCTATCTAGCCTCTTCTAGGCTAACTCTCACACCTGGACTAACCCATTTCTAATAATGTGAGTAAGCACCCCAAGGTGTGCTTACCAGGAAGATTCTAGCCTACGTCCATGCTGGGTCGGAGCTTCATCGTGTGTGTCCTGCTCTGAGAGGAACTGCCTGAAGTCTGAGCTCACTTCCTCTTCCTCCCAGCATACTATTCTGTTTACTCCACCCACCTATGTTCTAACCAATAAAATGGGCCAAGCCAGTTTCTTTATTAGCCAATGACCTTCCTCCATCAAATATCAGCCCCAGGTAGCCAAGGGCAAATACTGACAGCAGCAGCCTAAAACTGTGGTCACTGCTGCACCCACCCACCAGTTACCAAGAGCCAAAGGGGACCAGGAGCTGTGAGGACACACTGGATCAGCTTGGACCTTGGACTTGGTCACTGCTTGGACCACCCACAGAAGTGGGCTCTGCAGAAGCAGCAGGCATTCTGGATGACTCTGGTGGGCTTGGACACCAGCCCTGGGACCCCAGTTTTACCAGTGATGCACTAAAGTTCCTGGACAGGCTGCTGAAACCCAAGGTTGGCCCCAGGCTGCCCTCCATACACTACATGGAGGTCTGCAGGATCAGGGCTGCAGACCTATCTGGATCACCTACAAGGATAGAAGCACTAGAAGAAGCAGGCAGCTTAGATTACAGGCACACAGCTCAGTAGAGGTCTGAGATTGGCCCAGAGCCTTCACTGTGGTCTGTGTGCTGTGTCCTGCATGGGGGCAGAAGCCTGTACTGCTCACATGAGGGAAACTAGGCACCAGAAGTTACACACCAGGCTAGGGAAGCCTATTAACTCTGAGCCCATGTATCTGAGTATCACCTACACTTGAACAGCACCCCTGAGACCTCAGTTAAGCAAGAAACTCATACCAGTCACAACTCAAATATCTCAGGCCTGGCCAGCATTGGCCTTGGGCCCTCATCTCCCGTGCTGCCATGCAGCTCACTTCTCCCTGCTGAGGTGAACATGGAACTCCCACAGATGACACGTCACTCCACCCCGACTGTCACCACCCCTCTGAGGTGTAGAGCAGGAGATAACAGTCAACAGGGATGGGAAATTTTATCAGAGCTTTTTTCCCCAGTTACTTTTATTTTTTTAAACTGTCTTTTCTCATTTTACATTCAAAATCTATTTCCTATTCTCTCCTCACCTCCTGCTCCCTCCATCTTCCCCCTCACACACTCTATTCCACTGACATCCACTCCTCAGTGAGGATATGCCTCCCCATGGGGATTCAACAAAGTCTAGCACATTGCTTTGAGGCAGGACCAAGGCCCTCCCCACTATATCTAGGCTGAGCAAGGTATTTCCCCAGAGAGAATGGGTTCTAAAAAGCCAGAACAAACAGTAGGGGTTAATACTGGCCTCATTGCCAGTGGCCCTACAGTCTACACCAGCCATACCACTGTCACCCACATTCAGAGGGTTTAGCTTGGTGCTATGCTGGTTCCCTCACTGTCAGACTGGAGTTGGAAGGCTTCCATTAGCTCAGGTAAGCTGTTTCAGTGGATATCCCCAACATGGTATTGAACTCTTTGCTTGTATTCTAACTCCTACCTCTTTTTGACTTTTGTTAAGAGCTTAGCCCAATGCTCTGTTGTAATTCTCTGCATCAGCTTCCATCAGTTGCTGGATGTAAGTTCTATGATGACATTTGAGATAGGCATCAATCTGTTTACAGTGCAAGGCCAGCTCAAGTACTCTCTCTCCTGATGCTTAGGGTCTTAGCTGGTGGCATCCTTGTGGATTCCTGGATTCTCTAGTGCTAGATTTCTTACTAGTCCCTTAATAACTCCCTCAATCAAGATAACTCTTTCCTTGTTCTAGTTTCTGTCCTTCCCCCATCTCAACTATCCTGTTCCCTCTATTTCTCCCCTCTCCTCACCTTCTCCCCTCCTTCTTCTCGTCTACCTTCCCTTCTCCTTATCTCTTCATGCTCCCAAGATTCTCAGGAGATTTTGTCTATTTCCCCTTTCCAGAAAGATATATTTATGTTTTTCTTAGGGTTCTTAGGTTCTTCTCTGAGGTCATGAATGAAGGCTCCTTGACCGAGGAAGGTCATTGGTTAATTAACAAAGAAACTGCTTAGCCTGATAGGTTAGAACATAGGTGGGTGGAGTAAACAGAACAGAATGCTGTGAGGAAGAGGATGTGAGGTAAGATGCCTCAGACAGACGCCATGCAACTGCTCTCCAGGGCAGACACGATGAAGCAAGCATCCAGGTCAGACATGCTGAATCTTTCCTGGTAAGACTGGTGCTACACAGATTACTAAATATGGGTTAGGCAAGATAAGTCACCACCTTGTGGTGCAACATACATTAATAGAAATGGACCAAGCAGTGTTTATATGAATACAGTTTGTGTGTCATTATTTCGGGGCATAAGCTAGCCAGGTGGCTGGGAGCCGGTCAGCAGGAATGCAGCCCGCAGCTCCTTCAACAGTTCCTTATTCTTTGTCTTAAAGTTAGTATTCACCTATGAGTGGATACATAGCATGCCCATTTTTCTGGGTCTGGGTTTCCTCACTTAGGATGCTTTTTTCAAGTTCCATCCATTTGTATGCAAATTTCAAGATGCCATTTTTTTACAGTTGAATAATACTCCATTGTGTAGATGTACCACATTTTCTTTATCTACTCTTTGGTTGAGAGACATCTAGGTTGTTTCCAGGTTCTGGCTATTACAAATAATGCTGCTATAGACAGGGGTGAACAAATGTCCCATGTAGTATGGTTGAGTAT